>JAYEPQ010000009.1:11212500-11327500 GCA_036321105.1 Dracaena cambodiana
GAGACTCACAGATGCCACAGTGATTGCCGGCCTGGAGTGTTGCCAAGCGGTGATTGCCGGCCTGGAGTGTTGCCAAGCGAGTGTTGTCCCGTAGTTGGTAAGGCTTAAGTCGTATGCTAAATGCATTATCCCCTTAACGTTTACATCGAAAGACAGAAAACGAAAAAAAAAAAATAGTTTGTAGTATTATGACTGAGTGTTAGAAATTTAAAAATAAAAGCTTCTTTCGGTTACAAGCTCTCTACTTGGGAGAACAAGTCAGGAAATTTGACAGTTGTATTATGACAGTCGTGATTATCTCATGATTGTGTCTCATACCAAGAGCACAATAGAAGCTTGTTTCGGCATCTAGGATTAACTGGCATGTTATGGGAGTTTCCAAAGGAGCATACCATTTTTCCTGGTGAGCTCACTTTCTAATTAAAAACCCGAGCGAAAAAAATCTATTTAGTGGGCTCACTGGGAAAAGTGATGTGCTCCTTTGGAAACTCCCCATGTTATAGACAGAGGTACGGCTCTTATCCGATCTTTGCTTGTTAGCGTCAACCATCAAGAGTAACTCACATGCTTGACATGTGCTTCTGACCATCTACGACTCTTGATAGCTCAGGGAAATTCTAAACGCACACCACTTTCCTCCCAGTGAGCACCTTTAAAGTAGATGCTTTTTTCTTAATTATAAACATCATCCAATTTTCCATATTACCCCAATTTTCCATATTACCCCAATCTTTATCTATATCTACTCTCTCAAAATTTCCAGCTAGTGAGCACCCGCCCTAATCTCCTCTATCCCCCCTCCCTCTCTGCGAACATCGCTGTTGGACCGCTTGCTGTGAACCACTGCTGATCGCCTGCGAGAATCTCCGAACTCCTCCAACTGTGCCGTCGTCGCTCACCATCTTCTCCTCTCGTTTTGAGTCTGTGTATTTATTGGATCTTATTTTTTTTTTCCTATATCACAATAAAACTCAAAAAAGACTAAAAAGATAAGACTAAAAAATATTTGATTATTTTATATTTTAGAAATTTTTTGGATGTTTATTGAGCTTTTCATTATTTGTTTTTTATTGTCTCCACGTGTTTTGGTTACAATACCAATTATATTGGAAAATTATGTCAAACTGTGCACATAGGATGGTGTGCAAACCCACTATTCAGGGCCACAACTACGGACAAAAAATTGGCTAACCGGGATACATAACCCGAATAGCATTGTCCAAGGCTCCTCATGAAATTAGAGGAATCCACCGTCCTGGCCTCCCATTCCGGAAAGTTGTGCAACTATCCGGTTTGACAGTCCTAGACAATCGTATAACTGGATTAGAGAAGGAAGAGAATAGGGATGGTGTTCACTAAGAAATGGGTTAATGCCACTTTTGACAAAAAAAAGGACAAAGTTATAACTTTTTTCAACTTAACCAATAGTGACTGAGTTTCTCCTCCATCCCTAGAGACAACTCGTGTGCCTAGGGTGTGGCAGCTACTCTTCTCGAGTCCTTAGCGGCTAAGTGATTTAGGTCTTATAGAAATTTGTTTGCGGTTTATGGAGCCCTGGGCCCATGCCCAATAGATTTAGGGTCCGAACGATAATACACCCCCACATCAATAGGGGAGTTTCTAAATGAGCACAACATATTTCCTAGTGAGCGCACTTTTCAACGATTTCGAAACTATCTGGTTAGCTCACTAGGAAAAGTGGTGTGCTCTTTTGGAAACTCCCCATCAATAGCAGTAAACTCTTGAAGTCAGGAAACTAAGCATGGTTTCTAAGACTCTTTAGATTTGAGAAATTTTTAGCAAAAAATATCTCAAATTTACAAGAGAGAAATGGAGAAAGAGTTATGTATATATAGCTGAAGAGAGCAGTAAACTCAATTGTCAATACTAGAATTGGAGCTGGATTATTCAACCGCTAGTAAGGCCACCCTTCATTTTGTTAAATTAGATCTACTCACAAGAGAAAAATAATGGAGAATCTTCTGATAGTTAATCATTTCCTCTCATATTAGAAGAATATGTTCACGTTCACGTAAGGAAGCTTAAGCGACCACGAATTTGAAAAATTCGGTCCATAGTCCGAAGAAGGAAAGAAAGTGATTTTATTTCGAAAAGGTGCCCTTAAGTGGTGACGATAAAAAAATTGATGAGTAGAGGTCCACAATTACCAATATCTTGAAGAATTCTAAAAAAATCTCAAAGTGGATGGAGATCTCAGATCTAATCAAATCTAAAATAAATCTAATCTAATCAAACGGAAAATCTCATATATTCTACCAAATCCTCTCTTGATCAAAACATGACCAGATTTATTGAACTAACTTAGATTGGATTAAATCAAATATTTGATTAAATTACATATAATTCCATCCTTAATTATAAGGCACGTGATCTACCCAACTTATACTTATAAATAGATGTCATGAGTTATTGTGGAAGACATCTTTGGAGAGACCCAAAGTCAATTCAAAGTGCATAGGCGTATTTCAAAAATCAAGCAAATTGCAGTCAACGAGAGTCGAAATAAACCTCATAGCCACTTGAAGAGCCTATCATTTTTGTAAAAAAAGATATGAATTTATATAAATCTCTCTTCTTATTTTATATTTTTCTTATAATTTTCTTTTCATTGTAATTTTGAAGATCATTGTAATTTAATATCAACGACAATGAAGAGAACAAAAAATTTCACCGAAAATATTAATATCATTCGATGGTGGGGTTGGTTTCGCTTAAGAAGGAATTGGGTTCATGTGGGTGTCATTCATTTATCGAAAGAGCATTTTCTCGTCCAAGTAGAATGAGGTGGGTTTTTCACGTTCTCCAGTTAACAGTGTTAGTATTAATTCAAGTAATCTTTTTTATATATTCACAGTTGAAGATAATTATGAAAACAATAGTTCAGGGTTCCTTTTTAGACAAACCTAATTGTTTAGTGTGCTTAATTGAAATTTAGCATAACTATTTTCTCTCTAATTAAGGAGGGCAAAATTTGTATTTCACATTAACCATTAATACTGTGAATGGAGGAAAATTCTAAATGCGCACCACTTTTTTCTTAATATTAAGGGTGAGTATCGGTTCGGTTTTGGGGGAAAAAACTCCTACCGAAAACCGAACCGAACTAGTAGAATCGAAACCGAAACCGACCGAATTTCCAAAAAAACCGAAACCGAATTTTCGGTTCAGTTCGGTTCTGTTGGTTTTCAGTTATTTAGGTTTGAAACTAAATATGTGATAAATATTTGTATTTTATAGAAAAGATAATAATTTTTCTTTCTATTTTTTTCTTTTTCTACCTATTAAAATAACAATAACATGTATTTGATCAAAGATTTAAAAGAAAAATATATTGAAAAGAAATAAAAAAAGAATAAACTACAATTGTAAAATTTCAGTTTTTCGGTCGGTTTCGGTTGGAGCTAAAGCCACCGAAACCCGATCCAAAATCTAAAATTAATTTCGGTTTATAAACCGAACCGAAAATCGAATAAACCGAACCGATCGTTCGGTTCGATTCGGTTTTGCGATTCGATTCGGTTTTTTCGGTTTTCTGCTCAGTCCTACTTAAAATGGTCTAATGTTAAAATAATTACATGTTTGCCATTCTTTTTTTGGATAAAAATAACATTCACTCTTTTCTTAGCGAGCACGATGACTTCTTCTTTCTGCGCACGTCAGCGAACTGCCAGAGCGAAAGGGGACGAGCGACGACGATTCATCGCACGATGATGGGAAGAACGACGAGATGTGAGGAGAAGGAGGCGACCGGACGAATGGCGAGGGAACAGGAGTTAGGGTTGGTGCTCACTAGGGAAAACAATATTGAAAAGGAAACGATTATGGGGAAGAAATGAGGTTAAAATGGAAGATTTGTGATGCTTAGGGAAAAAAAAAAAAGTACTCACTGAGCAGACGGTGCTCACTAAGAAGAAGTAGTGTGCAATTAAATTCCTCTAGATTCGAACCCCCGAGTCCAATCAACTCTTTCCCTTCTTCCCAAAACAGGCCAAGTTCTCAACTTTCCAATTCCTCTAGATTCGAACCCCGAGTCCAAAGTACACTCACTTCTTCTCTTTTAGTTCATTTTTTTTTTAAGCAAAAAGGAGGTTTTTGGGGAATTATTTTGCGCAATAGCTAGAAATATAGGTTTTCTACTCGAATTCGGGCACGCATCAATTGAAGGGAGAAAATTTTGAGAAGTTGAATATTGAGTATGCAAATATAATCAAGGATTATAATGAGCCATATTCGCACTTGTGTTATTCTAATTAATTTCGAATACTACTTAGGTGATGATAGTCTATCCTCACAGAATTTGAATTCTAGCACTATATATCTCTTGTATATGAGATTAGATACATGGGGCTTTGTTTATTTATTATGAGAGAAGAGTGGAATTGTAAGTTAGAGATAGAGATCTATTTAGATCTTTCTTTTAATCTTATTCTCACATAGTAAATCTTTCTCATTACTAGCCCGTGGACATAGGTCTGACATGGTCAATCGAATTACATGAAATCTCTGTGTTCTTCTTGATTTACTATATTTTCTATCTCGATGCATTGATTTTGTGGGTGGGTTGTCGAGATCAGATTTGGGATTCGTTATCAACAATTGGTATTAGAGTTATGATTATGAATTTGGAATTGAGTCACGAAATGGAGGACAGGATGATGACAAGTCAGTAAGTATGATCGACGGAGTTGTCAAGGACAACGATAGTAAGAAGAAGAAGAAGAAGAAATAAAGATTGAGATGCATGCGATCAAATGCCCAAGAATGCCCAGGTGACACTTAGCCAGTGCGGCCCAGTAGCGCATGGCTGCACGCACCTAGGAGGCACCCTGCTAGCGTGGCCCAGACAGCACCTGACAGGCATGTGTGGCAGGCATGCACGAACATGTGGGACCAGTGTGGGGCCAACATGTGAGCGACACTCCCATATGTGGATGGTGATGGGCATGGTGGCTAGATGCATGGGTTGCTCTCTTCCTTAGGGTTGAAGAATGAGTTTAGGTAAACCAAATATAAGATCTATTTTACTGGATGTGTCACATAGATATTTTCTAAAGCAATAAACACCAAAGAAGTGACTGAAAATTGAGAAGGGATTTCGAGGTGCAGATCGAAAATTATGGTTAATTGCAGCATTGATCAAGAAATCAATATCCAATTAAGGTGATCTAGAAGTTAAATCCATATTTTTAACAATTTAAACACAATGGTTGATACCGACTGAGAAAAAACTACTATTTGGAGCAGATTTTGTGTAGATTCAGAATGATCTACAGGGATCAGAGAGTTGAGTTTGTCCGGGATGATCAATGTTGAGTTTGTCCGGGATGATCAATGGACGATAATAGCTAACTATATGACAATGAAATATGGTGTAATACTTCATGGATATAGATGCAGTTGTTTCATGGTATGGTGTAGCGCGTGTTGTAGTATAATCATTATATTTCTATCTAGAGATAGTTATAGTTTTATGGATCAAGTTAGAGTACAATATAGCAATGTTTGGTGCAATACATGAGAAGTGATTATGAATATCCAGATGGCCCTACTATTTTGCTCGAGGTGAATGATTTCGAGTGCTCGGTAAAGAGCATGGTATAGTAATCGTGAGTGTTTAGTGGAACACGCTATGGAGATAATGAGTACTCAATGGAGAGCATTATCTAGTATTCATAAGTGTTAAAATTAAAAAGTACAATTTAGTGATCATGAGTGCTCAAAAAAGAGTATAATTTAGTGATCATGAGTGCTAGAGTGTGGAGATAGTGATGATTATATAAGTTATTTATGGCAGTTAAAATATGGTGCATATACGGTGAATATCTGTGAAATGATTGGCGAAAGCAATAGAGTCTCTAAGATCCATGGCTCATCGGGCATGAGCCTAGATGGAGATTATTGGGTTTGTTTCTCGCATCAGTTGAATACACAGATGTATTCAAGGATCCCAATAAGTTCTATTTGGACTTGGATCAGATGACTAGTATTCTAATTAATGTAAAATACTACTTAGATGCTAATAATGCTATCATGATAGGGTTTGAGTTTTAGCACTATATTTATCTATTATATGTGAGATGAGATATGTGGGCTTTGTTTATTATGAGAGAAGAAAGGTATAGTGAGTTAAAAGGTAGATATTTAAATCTTTCTTATAACTGTATTCTCACATAATGAATTTTTTTCGTTGTTAGTTTGTGGACGTAAATCGATCTTGATCAATAGAAGCACCTTGATTTACTGTATTTTCTATGTAGATGATATTGACATATCAATCTCGTGGGGTTTCAAAAACAGACTGGAGATTAGATTATCGACAGAATCTTTATTATCCTATTGTTTAAAACTTGTAAGTATTGAGTGGAAAGTTTAGGCCTTTGTTGAGTAAATTTTATCAAACTGCTTCAGTTTTCTTCTACTTTCTTCTTTTGATTAGAAGAAGGGGAAAGAAAAATGCAAAAATTCCTCTGGTTTTGAACCCGATTCGCTGGTCGAAGACCCCTTGATCAATATCTTCACGATGGAGACAAGAAAGGATATAACTTCAAAGGGGAGTCGGAAACAGAAGTTTAATATTTATGGGATGAATAAGACTTGCAATACGATTGGCCATACTTTTGTTTTGATTAGGAAGGAGGTTGAGATGTATATGAATTAAGACGGTGGGTCTTACTGCAAGGATTAATGGAATTTGGCTCAAAATCTAATAATAGGCGGGTGCAATCTGTTGCCAAGCTAGGAGGAGGTGTTTGAGTCAAGCATCTAAATTGTACCTGAGGTTGAGGTTGTTGCCGATGAACGAGTCAGATGTTTATTTGCATGAAAGTAAAATGAAATAGTAAAAATAAACTAGTTCCATTACTTAATTTGTTTGTTTGATCAAGAAATTTATTAGAAGTTACTTCTATTAGCATGATGTGTAACTTGTGTGTGCCCTTACTTTCTCTTTTCTCTTTTCTCTTTCTCTCATTTTTTATTAGAAGAGATTTTGATACTCAAGGAACTAGTAAAAAATTATTTTTTATTCAACTCTGATAATTATTTTGCAAATTTAGTATAAGAAACAAATAGAATATTATTTTTATTATATTTTATTAAATAATAAGATTATATTTTTTTTATTTCATAGTCTATTTTTTTTATTTCAAAAATTAATACACAGACACTAAATTTTGAAAGTAACTTCTAGCTTTCTTGTTACTTTCTCTGTTTCCAACAACTAATAAAAGTAGTTAAAATTTGAAAAATGGGCTGGTGGGCGAGCTTTGGGTGAAAATAGAAACTCCCTATTATTGGGCTGGGTTCTAGGTGTTTCCGTTGGGCCGATCGAATCCGATCTCCGTCAATGAACAGCAACACTCGGACGGCCCCGGTGGCCCGGCCACTCCAAAAAAAGAGAGCGCCAGAGAGCTCCATAATGCCATTTTCTCTGGACCTCCCGACGCTTCCAGAACCTTCCACGTGTCCCTTTAAACCGCCTCCCTCTCCACTCCTTATCCCAACAACAAAGAACGACGACGACGGACGTAATCTACTCTGAGTGCTCAACTAATTAGGGTTAGGGTTACGATTAGGGCTTCAATGGCGACCTCCGCCGCCCAAATCCACGCCTTCCCTTCCTCCAAGTCCCTCTTCTTCGGCGGTGGCGCCTCCAGATCCGCCGCCCGTCCAGCCTCCCTCCATCTCAGCTCCCACCGTCGCGGCGGTTACCGGCCGTTGAGAGTCGTCAACGAGAAGGTGGTGGGGATCGACCTTGGCACCACCAACTCCGCGGTGGCGGCCATGGAGGGCGGCAAGCCGACGATCGTGACCAACGCCGAGGGTCAGCGGACGACGCCCTCGGTTGTCGCGTACACCAAGAACGGGGACCGGCTCGTGGGGCAGATTGCCAAGCGGCAGGCGGTGGTCAACCCGGAGAACACCTTCTTCTCAGTGAAGAGGTTTATTGGGAGGAAGATGTCAGAGGTGGACGAGGAGTCGAAGCAGGTGAGCTATAAAGTGGTAAGGGATGAGAATGGGAATGTCAAGTTGGAGTGCCCTGCGATCGGGAAGCAGTTTGCTGCTGAGGAGATCTCGGCTCAGGTAAATTTTTGATTCTTTTAGTATGTCTTGGTGTAGAGGAGTGACTTTGTGTTCAAAAATTTAAGCAAATTATACTTGCATATGTTATATCATTATGTTGAACGCTTTATTATGCACAAACAAAAGCAACAGTTATAAAGAAGAGGGGATTAGGATTTTAAAACATTTCTTTTTAATTGGAGAACACATTGATGACTATGCCCAATGTTTAAAATAACAATAACGATAATCTAATATTTTATCTCTATTAGGTTGTATCGCATATAGCATTTTTTCGTTAGGTTACTTTGCATATAGCGTAATATAATGACCATAGTTCTAACTTCTAAATATCGGATATCAGGTTATTGTCAGATGGGTTCTTTTCATGTTGGATAGCAGATATCGTACAATATGTCAAGGATGCGCACTTATATCTGATGTTCATATCAAACATTATATATACACGACAAACATGCAAATTTGATATCTTAGAGGCGGCTTAATTTCATCTATTTAACTACACACACATATAGGTATTCAAGAATATGTTCATACATACAAGCATAACAAAATAAAATAAACTATAAAACTGTTTCAACTAAAATTGGAAATATATATTTTAAAAATAATTGATATTCAGATATGCCAAGGATAATAGTGGAAGAAGATTGATAGCAATAATAGTATCGACAAGAATGACAATAGCGAAAACAATAATAACAATAGCTGAACAAGCATGAAAGTAAAGGATCATAAGTGGAAGAAAAAAAAAATTGCATAAGGTTTTAAGTCTTGACTTGAGTAGTACTTAAATAAGCTCCAATGTAGATATCTAGTATTTATAATTTTCTTATATCTCTCAAATTTCCATGAAAACACTTTAAAAATATAGTTAATTTAAGTAGAGGTGAAAGACTTTGGTTTTTCCTTGTACACGGGAATAATATTGATTATGACTCCCAAATCTATTCCTAAGTTTAAAAAACTAAAATGAAAAGTCAACCTATCGACTAATATATGGAATGATATATCGGGGCTCTATGTTGGGTGATATTGCAAATATCAGTTAATATACGCACAAAACGATATGATCCCTTTTTTAACATGTCGTATTGGCTAATCCTAAAAATTTATATATCGGATATCTTGGGGATATTTAAAACAATACGCATAACATAGGTTAAGTAAGTCTTTATTTATTTAATAAAAATAAATATAAAAATATATATTTTATTAATTAGAAAATAAATTTAAAAATTCTAAAAAAGAACATAAAACATTCGATAAGACAAAAAATATTTTAAGTTTTCAACAAGTTTCACAATAATTTTCATATTTTTTTTATTAATGATAATAAGTTTGTAGTTGTAATTTTAGTTATCACCAAACAAGAAAATAAGATTTTAAATTTATTTATTTCAGTTTTAGTTACCAATGTTATAATTCATATTTTGTAAAGCTCAATTCATCTTATCTATAATTGTTCTTTTCAGTTCAACTGAGAATTTAATAGAATTAAAAGCAAGTAAGAATTTTCAGTAATCAAAGAGGAATTACAACGAGTAAATAAGCAAGCAAGCGCTAATCAGTAAACTAGCAATTTCACAATAAATCAAACAAGTAAACAATAAGGAATTAAGTAAAGAAATTGCATCAGTAAGTTAACAATTAAAGTAAATAATCAACAGCATTCTAGAAATTATTAAAAAAAGGTAAATAATGTAATATAGCATAACATTGACATAAAATAACGTAAAGTAACCAAAAAAAAATACATCGTTACGATGCACTGAGTTATTTTCGACTATTTGTGGACGTTGAATTTGCATTAGGCATCGTAACGTAATTTAACCAGTTTCATTATGCGTTATTTTCAACATTGAATTTGCCCATATATAAAGAGGGAAAAAAATGAATTTTGAATGAAATTTAATTAGAGAATAACGTGTATATGCTGTCAGTGTAGGGTCCCGCTATCCCTTCTAATTGTGAATATGTGAATATCTAGGGATTTAGCTTAATCTTTGGTGTTCAATGATATATAGTACTAAATACTTGTTTCACTTTGGAATATTTAAGCTTAACTTCACTTTGTGCTTAATTTCACTTTGGTGCCTTGGGTTCATACTGATGTTCAGTGTAAATGTAATGACCAGTGTAATAAAAGTTCCAGGGTTTATACTTTATAGATTGAGAAAAAACAAAGTGGCCAATTGAGCTGTAGCTTATGAAGCTGCTTTGGCATGCAGGCAGTTTCCTTAGTTCAAGCTTGAGACTTTATCCTATATACTTGTGTGCAAATTTTAGCAGGGTTAAAAATTGTAAGTTTGATAATTCTACTAATAGAATAGATGATCGAAGGGATAAGAAAGCTTTTAGGGGAGAGTCAAATTGTAAGTATGCTGCACTTAAGTGTAATTAGGGGAAAATAAGGATTCATCGGTGCCCTCATATTAATGAACTATTGAGATTCAAATACTATTTGCACTTTGTCAGTCATCTTCATCATCATACATGCCTATTCCTATCAGATGGGGGTAAAGCTCTGGGATGATTTGATTAAACCAGACATCCAAATGTTGCCTTGTTACTCTCTGATATTGTGAAGAATTAAGTCATCTTTTGTTATACTCCGAACAAGCCACAGGCAGTGCCAATTCTGTTTGGACGTGGCTGACTTGCTGATACCATCATTGTTCTAAATATTGGCTGCGATCAACGATTTATTGCCCGTTATATTATTTTGGAGTGTTTGTCGATATGATATAAAAGCATGATATTGTGTTATCCCTGATATATCATTATCGTTTAATATCTTGCTATTTGATATGAAAACCCTCCATCCAATATGAACCCATTATACCTTGGTTATCATAAGCATGAGTAGAACAAATTCACAATAGTATGAGCATTACAAGTCCTGTTATATTGTACAGTACCAGCGTAGAGTTGATTTTCTGGGTCTGGTAGCTGGCAATGATGTCATGAGACCTCATATGGAAAAAATTAAAAAGAAAAACAACCACCTTGACTTTACTGCACAATTCACTGAAACCATATTGGTCGTATCTTATTCTTTTGTGGGTGTAAGTTACGATACTGGTGAAATTCTAGTGCAGTGGAAATTGACATTGAGCAGTATTTTGTGTACCATGGTCATTGAAATCTCTTGAACTTTCTGTACCCCACTCTGCTTACCTTATGTGTAGAGTTGTTGAAGGATGAGCATGAGTGTTTCCTGACAACAATTTTTTTTTTTTTTGTTGAAATGTATGACCGGTGTTTTGTGGTTTGAAGGTGTTGAGAAAGCTTGTGGATGATGCATCCAAGTTTCTAAATGACAAGGTTACAAAAGCAGTGGTTACAGTCCCTGCATACTTCAATGACTCCCAGAGGACAGCAACAAAAGATGCTGGTCGAATTGCTGGCTTAGAAGTTCTGCGCATCATAAATGAACCTACTGCTGCATCCTTGGCATATGGATTCGAGAAGAAAAACAATGAGACCATTCTAGTCTTTGATTTGGGTGGTGGTACTTTCGATGTTTCAGGTAATGGAACCAGTCAAGTTAGAATTGCCACTCAATGTAAAATCCTAGCACCTTTTTATTAACATGAAAATTTGGAGTGTGAAAATTAATGTTAGTTGTGTGTAATTATTCTTATGTTCTCCAGTTACGTGCATCAATTATATGCTCTTATATACACAGCTAATCAATTTTTAAAAACAATATACTGTAACTTTATGGTTCCTAATTTATGAAAATACATATTCCTAAACAGTTGGGCAATTAAAACCCTGATAGTTTAACTGAGATAGTTATTCTCTAATGTTGAAAGTTCCAAAAAATCTATCAATTGTTTCTAACAGGAATAGCAACTGTTTGACATACATCTGTCCAGGATGCTGCATAAACAAGTTCTTTTCTATCTTCTGCATCTTTCCAATGTGTAGCACTGCACTCTAATTTTCCTTTGTTACAAAACTACTTATTTTATGTCACATATCTGATCCTGGAATTTAAAACTACAAGATCACTTGGGATATCGGTAAAGTTATGAAGATTCAAGGGATTTGGTGAATAATATACCGGTAATATACTAAATAATTAAAGCCAGATGGACATATGCATCTTCATTTCTATGTAATATATGTGTTTCTAGGAAGTAATATTGAATAAAGCACTGGTGAAAGTTGTATTTTATTTATTATCCATTTTTAGATGAGAAAATATACTTTGTAGTTTGTCTTCTATCAGTACTCTGCCATTGGTCTCCAAATGTTATCATTATAGTGTTCTACATATTGGCCAATACCACTTAATATTACAAATATTTATTGGATTTAAGGTACTTGATACGTGATATATTGTGTTTGCAAATTAATAATATGATATGCCTGTAGTGTCGATACCAGTACCATAGAGCATCGCCTAATGCGGATGTCAAATTCTTAGGAGTTCTACAAATGCATATATGAGGTTCTCAAGAAGAGACATACTTTCATGAGCACAGACGCCCGTGAATTTCATTATGTGATAGTTAAATTGTGTAAATAAACTGATATTTTAAAACATAATCCTGACTACAAAAACATTTTCAAGGCACCCTTTACTATTTAATCAATTCATTCTTGTTGATTCTTAATTTCTGCAGTTCTTGAGGTTGGGGATGGTGTATTTGAGGTGCTCTCTACATCTGGTGATACTCATCTTGGAGGTGACGATTTTGATAAGGTTGGTTATATATCTTTTCTCGTTGCTTTACCATAGTTTTCTTTTTTGATTTTTTTTTTGGTTTTTTTTTCTTTCCTTTTTTTTTTTTGGGAACAAAAGTCATATGCAGGAATTCCCTCAATCCAAACTAACCACATCCCACTGTCATTACCAGTGGCTTCCACTGAACGACTACATTTAGTTGAGTGATTGGCAAGTTGATGGAAGTCTGTCACAAACCCTACTGCGGAGAAATTATACAGAGTTGAGCTACAGAAATCTGCTTAGCATATCACCAAAAAAATAAATTGAATGGGTTGATCCATTGAAGTGTGCTTATGTAAGTTATCATAAGATGCACACACATTCACATGATATTAGAGCATCTAGCTGCCGGCAAGCGCCTACATACTGGAATGTGCCTGTTATGAAATAACAAGTTAGATTTATTATAAGTCGAGGAATACACTTATATGTGTCCAAACCCCATACAAATAAATCCATAGACATGTGGGCCTAAATGCAAATAGTTTAATTAACACTTCCCTTCATTTATACCTAACTTGTTAAAAGATTGGTAATCGTTATCAACAGTGCAGTTTTAGTTAGAATATTAGCTAATTATTCAGACGAAATAGTTGATAGAATGCAAGTAAACTCTTTCACCATATTATCTTGAACTTGATGATAATTTAACTCTGTGATTGGTAAGATCATGAAAAACTAGGTTTTGAGCAATATACATAGCAGATTAATTATTACAGTGCATGGGCATAGGATTTTTGGATTGAAATCAAATTCAGTTAGCAAGTTTTTCAGCCATAGTAGTTCACATGTAGTGTGCACCATATTCTGATACTCTGCTTTAGCAAAAGATCGACACACAACATATCCAACATTTGAAAATACAGAGATGTGAACATGCTTATGTTTCTTATAGAATAACTTTTTTCGGAAGAGCTCTTAATACATATCAAAACTCTCAAAGTCGTTTTTCTATGCACGTCCCTTGGTTTAATTCATATGAATCAACTCCATAATCTAAGAACAAAGGAAATTTTAGGTTTGGACATTTTTAGATAGCTAAGTTTATCGATCATCCTTCTTTACTGCTTAATATCCTCATACAAAGCACCATCTTCATTCCATACATCTAAATCTATCTGAATATATTGAAGTATTTGCAGGTTTGCACCTAATTAAACTGGTATTTTCTAATAGATGTAGCACATACTTCCTCTAAGAGAGAAATAATCCCTATTTGTCATAAGCTATCACAATTTTCATAAAATATCTCAGTCTTACGTCTTTAGTTATAATATTTGAAATAGTCTTTTATCTTAGTCAGAGCTACTATATCACTCTTAGTTAGCAGAATGTCATCTATATATACAACAAGAAAGACAATATTAGAGGTAGTATGCCGGACAAATACAAAATAATTATAGTAATAACACTGAAAATCAATACCAACAATCACAATAGAAAACTTTTTAAACCAGGCTCGAGGATTGTTTATGATAAATAATTTTCTTGAGTTTGCAGGCTATATTCTCCTCTTAATCAATATATCCTAGAGGTTGCTCCACATACATCTCCTCACACAAATCATCGTATAAGAAAGCATTTTAAATGTCTAAGACAAGGCCAATCAAGATTCGTGGCACAGGAGAAGAGGAAGCAAATTTAGTTAAGATCAGGTACAAAAGAAAAAGTTTCAAAGTAATCAATATTATAGGTTTGTGAAAAACCTTTTGCAACAAGGCAAGTTTTATAGATGTTCACCGATTCATCTGGCTTGTAGTTGACAGTGTATATCCAACAACAACCAACAATAGAAGTTCTCGACGGAGCAGTAACCAAATCCTAGGTTTCACAATAGACGAGGGCTTGTATCTCCTCATCTATTGCCTTCTGCTAACCAGAGACTAAAACAACTTCCTCAGATGATCTTAGTATAGAAACTTAAGAAAGAGAAAGGGCAAACTGGCCAAATAAAAGGGTAGAACTTATCATAGGAAATATATTTAGAAATAGGATGAGTAAGTGTAGAGTGTACCCTTTCAGATAGCAATGAGAAAGATCAAAAGTAGTAGCAAATAAAGATTGCGAGTGTGGAGGACCTACATCCGGAGATGGTGGAACAACCGGTAGTGAGATTGGAGAAGGTAATTTCGGACAATGAGAGAACACGAACAGTGCTTTGAGGGACTCTTGGATAGTGAGAGAACATCAACAGAGCTTTTGATGAAGGCATATTCTCAACTTCTATACGGGGCTATAACATTTTATCAACCTCCGTAAGGGACAAGTATGGATAGAGGAAGAGAAAGAAACAATTGGTTTGTCGATACGGAAGAAGTGAAATATGGGACATACCAAAAAAAGTAATATTAGTATAGACAAAATACTTTCTAGACATTGAATCATACCACTTATAATCTTTTTGAGTCCTAGAGTTGCCAGCAAATACACACTTGATAGCACAGGAAATAACTTGTCCAAACTAGGATTTAAATCGTGAACAAAACATGTGCACTCAACTATGCGAGATAGTAGAGGAAATATGGTTGTTTCAAGATAAGAAAAAGGACAATAGAGTTTTAACATGAAAGAAGATGGCAACCTATTAAACAAGTGACATGCACACAAAATAATATCATGCCACAATTATCTTCGAACATGCATGTGAATATTTAAAGTATCAATATAAAAAATGTGTATGTTTTCGTTCAACAACACCATTCTGTTACAATGTAGAACAAGATATTTGATGAATAATTTTATTATTAGTACACAATAAGAAAACATCAGTTTCGTATACTCTATATCCTTATCTATGAATAGATATACAAAATTAATTTTTTATCTTTATAAAATAGTCCAATCATATGAGAAACGACAAACCTTTTTTTTTTTAACAAATACATCCATGTCGCGTGGGAGAAATCATCTACAAAATAAAAAAAAATATTAAAAACCTTTAGAAGAGGGAAAACCATAGAGATCCAAATATCAGAATGAACTAACTCAAACGAAACAATATATATGTGTTAACTCTACTAGGACATGAGGCATATTGATGTTCATTGAGCTTAAAGAACTCATGATTTAATCAAGATATAGCAGATGCAATGGGCAGAACAAGGCAATGAAACTGGAGAGAATGATGGTCAAGACATTGATGCCACTATAAAATGGAATCAGAGAAGCAGTAAATTCCGTAGTTGAAGTCTCATTGTCTAGATAGTACTTTTCCATCTCTAACAACCTGTACCAATCCTCACCCAAGTCTAAAAGTCCTGAAAAACACGGTAGGAAAAAAGTTACAGAAATTGTTCAGTAATTTTGCTAATATATAATAAACTGATACGAAATTTAGAAAGATAATCATTAAGAATTGATGAAGTGGTAGCACGAACTACCCCCATCACCAACTACTGGAGTAGGTGAACCATCAACAATATGAACTTGAAGGTATTTGTCTGGAAAAAAAATGTTAATTTGCTCTTAATACTTGTCATATAGGAGGAAGTTCGAGAATCTATAAGTCATGGTTGACTAGAAGAGGCGATATAAATATCATTACCTCATAAGGATGCATGAGTAGCCATATGAGCGCTAGCTAGTCAAGGTGGAGTGGAGATGTAGAAATTTGTCAATATGAGTGTGGAATCTAAACTAGTAAATGGTGTAGGAGCAACTGGAGTAGTAGCAGGAGTTGGTGTAGATGTAGAACTAGAAAGACCAATAATAGTCGTTTGTCATAGCTTGAGCCATTCAAGTTTTTCGTACTTCTCCAACAACTATCAAATGTATGATTTTGTTGATAATAATGGTTACACTGATGGAATCCTTGACCAGCACTTAAGTCTCCACCATCATGGCCAATGCCTCTACTTAACCACAACCGTGACTATAGTCATGTTTGCAATCAAAAAATAGAGCTGATTTCTTGTTGAAAATAGGCGACGAAGCAAATGTAGTAGATCTGACGAAGATATAAGGATTTTGGATTATGTAGCAGTAAGGGAAGGGACAACATCAGTAGCAAGAATTTAGCCTTGCGCTGAACTAGGCTAGAGAGAAATTTTGTGACATAGAGATCCTGATAATACTCATCTAGGGGTCTTTAGATCTGTTAGCAGAGGTTGGTGAATCTTCAGTCCATCTAAGATACCACAAGTGCTGAATAGTCAGCCAAAAGAGACCTCTCCCCTTTTGCTTGAGAGTAAAAAAATGTGCATATAACTCAAAAGATTCTCGGAATTATCTTCTCATTTTTTTATACCTATTTAATATTTCCTATGTAATATTAAGGAATATGACTCTAGAGCTGATTTTTTTTCTTCCATACCGTGGAGAATCCAGGTAATAACGTAGTAATCATTTGTAAGCCAATCAGAGTAGGAGGAATATTTTGTTATCTTGGTCAATCAAGAAGGTGTCCAATTTTTTTTTTTTTTTGTGCTTAAACAAATACATGAAAAGATTGAGACCATAACAAATAAGCATCACTATTAAGTTTAAGGGTGGTAGCAGTTAGTGAGCGAGGAAAATATGATCAGGACCATTAGATGTAGCAGTAGATATTAGAGCTAGTAGTAGAATACTAGAATCATTGGATGGTAATATTATGATAAAAGATTGAAATCCAACATCCGGAGGGATGATCTCAAGAGTAGTAGTAGCAGGAAGGGGTTGATTTGGCGTTAAGATGCATCAAAAGTAAAGTCTCAATATTAACAAAAGTAACAGACCAAAAACAATAACAAACGGTGTATTAAGGGTTGTAGAAGAGAGGAGTTGGTCATTTTGAGGCCAGCGGGTGGGTTCCTCGAGCGACGTTCTTGTTGAGGATGGTTGAGATTGCTGCTCACGTCTCTAGAGCAAAGAAGCAAGATGTATGATCGAAGCTGCAGAAGGAGCAGAGGCAAAGCAGAGAAGAAATAGAAACAAAGATGTAGAAGAAGCAGCAAAGGCGAAGCAATAGAAGAAGGAAGCAAAAGCAAGTGCGGGAGCAAGAGGCGTGTGTATGCGGTCGAGGAGCATGCAGGAGTCCCGTGCATGCAGAAGCAAGGTGCGGTAGGCGCATGCGGAAGTAGAAGGTAGGTGAGGCATGCGCGGCGGAAGAGGTCGGGTTGGTGCTATTTGAAGTTTTTTGTTTCATTTTATATTTTTGTCTAGTAGATGGAGGAGATTATATCTAATCTAAAAAAGAGGTTGAGATTTATTGCATAACCTAGCGCTTATTTCATAACAACTATATATATGTCTCAATGCTATAAAAATGAACTCACAGGTAATGTGGTACTAAATACAAATAGTCTAATCTAATAGTGCCTATGGGTATTTCCTTATTATGTTTATGCTTGTACTGAATATTAATTTTAGGGTTAATTACACTCAGACCCCCTGTAGTATGGGGCATGTAACACTTAGACCCCCTGAAGTTTAAAACTCTCACCTAGACCCCCTGGACCAGGGGGTCTGAATGTAATTAAAACACAGTGATTTAGATACTTCAGGGGGTCTAAGTGAGAGTTTTAAACTTCAGGGGTTCTAAGTGTTACATGCCCCATACTACAGGGGGTCTGAGTGTAATTAACCCTTAATTTTATATGCATAAAACTTGTTATAATGGATAAATTTACACCAGCGTAAATTCCTTCCGAATCCACGATGGATTTTTCTTACTTATAGATATGTATCATTATATTGCAATTTAATCTAATAGCCGTGCAAAAAGGATTGCAATAATGATTTTTGGCTTCTGGTCCATGCAATATCGCATTTATGATATGTTGGAGCTCTACCGTAAATTTCCATAATCTGTCATTCAATAGAATTTTCTATGTGCAAATCATTTGGGTAGGTGTGGAGTGTGGCACAGTTAAAACAAAGGTTCTGGTCATAAATAGATCATGCCATAGACGTAAAATTTTCAAATCTAAGGCAGTTGTTTATCATATGCAATGTTTAAAATAGCGATAACGGTAACGTAACGTTTTGCCTTTGTTAGGTTATGTCGCATATAACGTAACGCTTAACGTAGGTTATGCAATTTCCTATTTATTTAATAAAAATAAATATAAAACGATATAAAATAACTTTTATAAATTAAAAAAATAAATTTTAAATATAAAAAAAAAGAATATAAAATCATTTTGTAATACATAATCTATTCAAATGTTATATTAAGTTTTTTTTTTTTTTCACATATCTTCATAAATTATATCAAGTCTGCAACTATAATTCCATTTATCATTTAAACAAGAAAGCAAAATTTTAATTTTTTTTATTTCAATTCTAGTTATTATCATTGTTGTAATTTATATTTTGTAATGTTCAATATATCTTATTTATAATTATTGATTTCAGTTCAGTTATAAATTTAATAGAATTAATGAGCAATTTTCAGCAACCGGACTAAAAATATAATAAGTGAATAAGGAAACAAACTTAAATTAACAAGTTAACAATTTTACAAACAATCAAACAAGCCAACAACTAATTAAGTAAAAAAATTACAGCAATTTACTAATAATCAAAACAATAATCAACAACAATATATAAATTACTAAAAAAAATAATTGTAAATAATGTAACATAACGTAATTTTACGTAACGTTATGTAATATAACGTAAAATAACGTAAAAAATGTACTGTTACGGTGCACTGAGTTATTTCCAGTTGTTACGTAGCGTTGAGGTTCCGTTAGGTTACGTAACGCATTATTTTTAACATTGATCATATATCCTGAACACTGCTGTTCCCAGAAAGAAAGTTCTGACTGCTTAACGTGTTTTTTCTATTGCAGCATTATGGCTGAATTTAAGCAAATCTAATTAACATATGCTTGTAATTTATTATGTCTGTGCAGAGAATTGTTGACTGGCTCTCTGAAAATTTTAAGAGAGATGAAGGAATAGATCTTCTGAAGGATAAGCAAGCACTTCAGCGACTCACTGAGACTGCAGAGAAGGCTAAGATGGAGTTATCATCCTTGACTCAAACAAATATCAGGTAGAAACATGCCTACCACACTTTATTATTAGAAATGCTGCAGCCATTGGCCTTAGCTAGCTTCTCTTCTAATCTGGGCCTGACTTGTTCAGCTTACCATTTATTACTGCCACTGCTGATGGTCCAAAACACATTGAAACAACTCTTACAAGGGCAAAATTTGAGGAGCTTTGTTCTGACCTTCTTGACAGGTAAAGTTATGGTGCTGGTTGGGTATGTTAGGAAACAATGGATATATATATATATATATATATATATATATATATATATATATATATATATATATATATATAGAACATGTTCCTCCAGTTTTTGTAGGGCCAGAATTAGTTGGTATTCATGGTTTTAGATTATTATTTGTGATGATGACATGGTTTTACACTACTATTTGTGATGTTAGCATTATAAGCTAAGGCCCCATATCATATACTAATTGATGAATTTTCTATTAGAAGTGTATCTTTTGCACTCTGCACTTTTTGCTTATGCTTTATTTTTGTATCTTTTAGGCTTAAAACTCCAGTAGATAATTCCTTGAGAGATGCAAAACTCTCATTCAAGGATCTGGATGAGGTGATTCTCGTGGGAGGATCAACACGTATTCCAGCCGTTCAAGAACTTGTGAAGAAGATGACAGGAAAGGAACCCAACGTAACTGTCAACCCTGATGAGGTTGTTGCTCTTGGAGCTGCCGTCCAGGTTAGATTCTTGAAGATCTCTTGTGTTTTAGTTATTCAACTGGTCTTTCATGGAAAGATGAGCTTATATGGTTTAGTTCTGATTTTCTAATGTTTCGAAGCCTCTGTTCTTCTAATTGAAGGTTGAAGAAATAATATAAAACAAATCATCAGGATAATTGTTCTAAAGGAAGCAAGAAGTGATTGTTTAATCCTCTGTATTAATAATAAATGATATCTTCCAGTGGATATACGTATCATCTTTCTACATGTTAAAAGGAATATATATCTAAGAAGTTACTTACTATGGAAATCTACACCTCCCTTTTAGTGTTAAGGGACTAGGATTAACAAATAAATAAATAATAATAAAATAATGAAGGGACTAGAGGTCAGCTTCACTACATTGAGTGCAGCTTTATGTTTTCTTTTGAGATATGGTTCCTATCAATGCCCGTAAATGTAGAGGATGATGTAGTTGTTACATTTGTCTTATCTTTCTCCAGGCAGGAGTGTTGGCTGGAGATGTCAGCGACATTGTTCTTCTAGATGTTACACCACTCTCACTGGGTTTGGAGACATTGGGTGGCGTTATGACAAAGATCATCCCTAGGAATACAACACTACCTACATCTAAATCAGAGGTTTTCTCTACAGCTGCTGATGGTCAGACTAGTGTTGAGATCAATGTTCTTCAGGGCGAGAGAGAGTTTGTGAGGGATAACAAATCCCTTGGAAGTTTCCGTCTTGATGGAATTCCTCCAGCTCCACGGGGTGTACCACAGATTGAGGTCAAGTTTGATATCGATGCTAATGGTATTCTTTCTGTTACTGCTGTGGACAAAGGGACCGGGAAGAAGCAAGACATCACAATTACTGGTGCTAGCACCTTACCCAGTGACGAGGTATGCTTTCTCGTGTATAGTGAATTAACGATGTTGATACAACACGTGAAATATCTTGATGGTATGTTCTCTGCATGGTGCATACACAAAAATAAGCTATCCTTCCCGACTATAGAATCCGATCATATGAATCTTTTTCCCACTTATTTCAACCCTTTTGACCTCTATATTCTCGCTTAGTTAATTTCTTGCCAGCATGACTCCAGCAGTTGCGGTATCATGAGGGCATGTTTATGGAAATTTTCACCTTCATGCACAGATATTTCTAGGTGCTACTTAAGAAAAGGAAGTAATTTATTGGCTTTTACTACCCGGTTTATCTACAAAAAGTTTGTAAAATTGTTCTTTGAGGAAAGGAAGTAGTATTTATGTGATCTTAGACACGTGAACAATTACTTAGCTTTTTGTATAGTATTATGGAGGAATGTACGCATACATACATGCGGCTAACGACATGTTATCAATACCTTGCATTTATATCGTAATAGTGAATCTGTGTCTCAACCCTAACATAAGATGTCGTTGGCAGGTTGATAGAATGGTGAAGGAAGCTGAGAGGTTTGCTAAGGAGGACAAGGAGAAGAGAGATGCTATAGACACGAAGAACCAGGCCGACTCCGTTGTCTACCAAACGGAGAAGCAGTTGAAGGAATTGGGAGACAAAGTCCCCGCTGCTGTCAAAGAAAAAGTGGAGGCCAAGCTTGGTGAGCTCAAGAATGTCATATCCAGTGGCTCAACGCAAGGCATGAAGGATGCCATGGCAGCTTTGAACCAGGAAGTAATGCAACTTGGCCAGTCACTCTACAATCAGCCTGGCAGCGGACCTGGTGCTGCAGGCCCTACAGCTGGGGCTGATGCTGCTCCTTCTGATACAGGAGCACCGGAGGGTGGGGACGTGATCGATGCTGATTTTACAGATAGCAAGTGACAATTAGGAGAGTAGCCAGTTCATCATGGAAGCAGGAGCTGCAGCAAGTATGCGTGGCAAATGTAAATGTGTCAAAAAGATCAGGGATGTCTTTTGGCCAGCTCCTTCCCTCGTTTATCTCTGTGTTGTGGGGTTTTGATCTATACGAGAATTAGTTAGCAACATGTATCGTGTCCCTAGAGGTTTCGCGAGTTGCTTACTCTGCTTGGGAGCCACAGGCATTTGCTGAGAAGCATCTCATTCATCTGCACTATTCAGCGTTTTATCTGCAGTTTTGCAGATTGACCTGTTAATAGAAACAAGAAGTTGTGCAGTGAAGTTCCAGTGCACATTTCCTTCTTGACCTCTTCAAACTGGTCCGAAGAACCAACCCTAGTCTAAGCATTCAATTCTATTCCTCAAAGTTCACGAGGCATTTCCACTTCTTGCACGTACATGATAAGACTTTTCAGAGGAGAAGAACACCATTCTCTTCTCCTGTTGAATTATCATAGAATACATGAGAAGATGCAAACATCCATTGCGTCCACGAACTTGATTTTCGGTAGCCTACACAGCAGCACCAAGATTTTGTCAACATATCAAAGAACTGGTAATTCAAGGATTAATAGCGATACTCATAGTCGCTTTAGCAGTTGCGACTACTAGTGAGGCATCGTTTTTAAGTAAGCTTCACAACATTCTTAACAAACTCACACATACTTCTTAAAAGATTAAAGCCAGCAATCAAACCTAGACAGACTTTAACCCGCGCTCCTCGCTTTCAGCACAGTCATCAAGCCACCGAGAGAGGTGACCGCTTGAACAGCCGACCAGATTGCTGCCTGCCTAACGAATTTTCCACCTCAAGCCCTTGCGCCCCGAAGCAGAAGTACTGATTCATCAGTTTATTGTTCGCAAGCCCTGACCTCTGTGACAACTTCCCCACAACCTCATCTCCACCGTCGGTTATGGCCAAGTTAGAGCAGGAGGCAACGCCCATCTCTTCGGCCAGACTGACATCCTTTTGCTTTTCCAGTGTAGGTGTCGACATCCCCGACCTGGAGAACGAATCTGAAGGTGTTTGTACCGGAGAAGGAGCCAGGTGCGGCATCGCCTGGATCACCCCATGCTTCAGCCCCACTGCATACTTCTTCTTCATTGCGGGGCTTGGCAATGAGTTCCTAACAGCAAGCATGCGCTTGTTGTTCAAGAGTGATGTCTTGGAGAACCGCTGCCTCAGCGGTGTTGGGGTGTCTTCGCGTTCGCTCCCCTTCTTGAGAGACTCCATAGGGTCATCATCTCTCAACTTCCTGGGCGTTGTCTCGGTCTTCTTCTCCTTCTTCCGAGTCCACTTGAGTAGAATCTTGAGTTTGTTGGCAGCCCTGTTAACGGAATTCTGCTTCTTATCTGAAGGCACCTCATCAAAGTGAGCAACGTCGCTCTTGGTGGAGCTCGAGCATGAGCTCGGCCTTCCACTGGTGTCAGATACTTCAATGCCCGTGTACAAGAAAATCTCAGCATCGGAAACCTTGAAACTCGTTCCTGGACTGCTTCCAATGCTTTGCATCCTCAGTTGAGACGCAATGGCTGATATCGAATTGGGGTCTCGCACACTGAAGATGCCACCAGCCGAAACCAACTGCTTGATAAGTATCTCAGACGATGCAGAACGAGGGCGCTGGCTGAGTAGATCCAATGGGGTCATGCCATTGATGTCTCCGATGTTGAGGTCAATCGACCGGGCAGTCATGAGGAGCTCAACGAGGTCAGCGTGCATGTTGCCAATCACAGCCACATGAAGGGCAGTCCTACCTTCATTGTTCCTTATATTGATGATGCCTTGGATGTTTATGATGCTACCACAGATGAGCTGCCTCATGAGCTCCATCTGGCGGTCAAGCCTTCGGAAACCAGGGGTTCTGAAGCCGGCCACTGCCATATGAAGGAAAGTATCGCCAGCATTGTTTGTCGTGGATGAGGATGCTGGACATGCAACGATGAGGGCTTCGACAATTGATAAGTGGCCTCGTAGGGCTGCAATGTGGAGCGCAATATTTCCTTGATTGTCCTTCGAGTTGATTATGTTGAACGATGAAACTAGATATTTAACCACCTGCATGAATGGATAAAAAAAATGGGTTAAGCACATCTATCAAGCTATCAGCATACATGTCTCTACTAAGAATCTCCAAGTAAACTAGCGTTGAGGAAACTTCACGAGTCCATCAAAAACCGCTAGCTTGAAACTGTTTATGTTAAAAAAATATACATAAAAAAAACTAAGTAAAGTAAAACAAACTAATATCAAATTGTAGTTGCAAGAAGAACAGGTTAATGTCGATTAGTAAAAGTTGGTGAAGTTTTTCCTAAATGGTAAAACGTTTGAGTTAGACTAGTTATGTCTTTGCGACACCATTTGAGGCATAGAAGAGATGACACCCTAATGGAAATTGATTTGGGAAAACGATAATACAACTGTATCTTTTCAAGTATCAGCCAATATTGATGCATATCACTAATATCATATCTTGCTGATATTTGCCAATAGTTCTTATATTGTTGGTATAACATTGGATAGTGCCAATTTTGATATTATAAACCATCGACTCGATACTGATTATGAAATTTTAAACCTTGGTCTCTCGTATTTAAGGCTATCACCTGAACTATCGTAAGTTCCTTTAGAAGAAACAAGTTTAGCCGTTTCTAATTTCTAGACCCGTAACATAGTTTAACATGTTAGTACTATCAAGATGAACATGCATCAGTATGTGTTTTCAGACTAAACTTCAGAAGATCTTTTTTATTATCAGGATGAAGTATAGCAACATGAACTAATACGGTGATACAAAAAAAAGTATATTATGAACACAATGGTGAAGAAGATTAAAGAACACTATCATCTAGCTATATAGTAGGGATTCGATAGGAAGAAAATGCGACTTATCAACATATATCTAGCAAATCGTCATTACTTGCCCCTTGAAACTTATGACTATTAAAGTTTTGATGTATTATAGCTAGAATTTCTTACAAGGCACCTTGTTACTTCATTGCTCAACTGTTTAAGCGAAAGAAAGCTACACAACACTTATTTAGACAATACAAACCTACCATGTAATTAAGAATCTGTTGACATCGCGAAACAGATCCATGAAAACATCAAAATGAATAAGTCTCTATATATCTTAAGCTACTGTACAAATGACGCAAAAAGCATGATCCGTTGGAGATGAACAAGTGATAGATACACCAATAAAGTAGTCCTCATGGGATGCAAGCCATTTTAATGAATTCGTGTAACTAAAAGTTTAACCATCAACTGGACAAAGCTTTTGGTATGCCCCAATATGACACAAAAGGAAACTTCTCTAGCTATTACGATGTATTCATCTAAAATATGAAATAACCAGATTCGATACTGAATATTCAGGACTAGTACTTCTATCAAAATTATCAAACATGGGGATATCTTAGAATTACCGAATCAAAATGGTTTGATATAAATGAAAATCACTAGTATGCATAAATCAAACATTCAATTGAAGAGAAGTGCAAAATCTCATTCTCATCTAACTCATGAAGAAAGCAAGCTGAGCAGCCTGACCTCATTCTGCCCTCGGGCGGAGGCAGCATGCAAGATGGTAGAACCCTGAACATCTCTAAAGCCCAAAACATCGCAACACTCCCCACCACCACCCAGTAGCTCCCTCAGCATCTCCACATTCCCTCCCCTCGCCGCGGCATGGACTGCCCTGCACGCCATCTCCCACCGGAAAACCGCCAGATTCCCACCCCTCGCCACCTCCTCCTCCTCGATCTCCCCTCCCCCTCCCCCAAACAAACACTTGGGCCTCGCCGCATCCTCGTACAGCACCCTGAAAACCTCCGAGCTCTTGCTCCTCGCCGCGGCGTATAGTATATCGGTCACCCCATACTCCCCTTCCCCAAACACAAGCAGCGGGTCTCTCTCCAGCAGCTCCTTCACAAAGGCCACGTCCCCGGCCGAGGCGGCGCTGTAGAGCAGCCACCCGCCGTAGCCTGCTCGGATGAGGGTGTTGCTCTTTCTGTTGCCGCTCCCGGCCTCGCACTCGAGGAGGAGGTTCCGGGCGACGAACGACCGGCCCTTGGCGGCGTCGACGAACCGGGCGTCGTCGTCCCACACGGTCTCGAGGCGGCGGATGCGGCGGAGGGAGGTGAGCTTGATGAGGAGGTTGGCGTCGAGGTAGAGGAGCTCGCGGACGAGGTCGTAGTGGCCGTTGGCAGCAGCCCAGTCGATGGGGGACGCGTACCACCACTGGTCGCCGGTGCTCTCCCACCGGAGAGGGAGGTAGGACTGCTGCTGCGGTGGTGACATATTTGCTGCCATAGAGAGATTTCTTTAGAAATATTCAATAATCATTTTTATTTGAGCTATATAGTGGTAGAGACTTCAAAGATTTTGGAGAACAAGATAGCCATTAAAAAGAGAGAGTGACAGGGAGTAGGTTCAGTCATCATGAGGGAACTGGAAAAAGCAAAAAGGAGAAGGCAGAAGATAGAGAGAGAAAAAGATGAGTGGAGGTGCGGTGGAGGTAAGATAATGGTGAGGACCAGATGATGGGATTGGAATTCAGGAAGGAATCTAATAAATAAATATAAAGCAAAACAATTTTTTTTTAGGTAGGGGAAGATTTTGAAGACCTGTTTCGAGAGGGGAGAGAAGAGGGAGGCGAGCTGGGTGAGGGCCTGTGGGGGCCCACTTCTTGAGTGGGTTAATGGGCTCTCAAGTTGGAGTTTGTGTGGTGTTTTGGGGGAATTTCTAGAGGGCACACCTTTTTTTCCTAGTGAGCCCACTTTTCCTGGTGAGCACACCCTCTCTTTTAAAAAGAGAGGGTTTTTTCTAGTGAGCACACTAATATTTCCAAAATACCTTTCTATCTCCTCATCTCTCTCACGTTCTTGATCCGAGCTAACAGTCCCGGATCAATTTGAAGTGATCCGGGATTGTTAGCCCAGATCACATTGGTTGATCCAGGCTGTCTAACCCGGATCAAGGAGCCAGCAGCCTGGATCAAGGAGCCAGAGGGCTAGACAGCCCGGATCAAAGATGACTGATTAGGACTTTAGCTCAAAAATTTTAACTTTTTACCCTTCCTTCATTTATCTCCCCTTATCTCCCTATTAAATCTTTCCTTCTCTCCCCTTTCTCTTCTCTTTCTCCTCTTCCTCCTTCATCTTCCTCTTTTCTTCTCTTCCAAAAAATCTTTTCTAATCCAAATACCTAATTCCTCCTTCCTCTTCATCTTTTCTTCTCTAAATCCAACACTAACCAACCTCTCTTCTCTCCTTTTGCATGCTGCCTTCGTCATTTTCGGTCCAAATAACGCCGCCGCTGATCTTCTTCCGCCATTTCCTGTGGGTTTTAGGATTTTTTTTTTTTTTTTTGGTTAACTGAACTCTCATTTGAGAAGAGAATAGGAAGGGAGAAAGAAGACAGGGCATTTTGGTCTAAAAAAATAGAAGTTTTAAGATTATAATTTGATAGAAGTTTTTAAGTGAGCTCACTAGGAAAAATGTTGTGCCTATCTAGAAACTCCCTGTTTTGAGAGTTGTGAATTGTTGTACTACTGCAAAACAGAATGGACTGGATACAAGTTAATTTTTAGCTCGTTTTATTTAAAATTTTAAATTAAAATAAAATTATTAATTTAATTTATTTAAAATTTTAAATTAGAAAAATAAAAATTTCATATAAAAAAATAAATTAGAAGAATAAAATTTTATTTTTAATTTAAAATTTTGAATAGAACTAATAAAAAATTATCCGTTTACATGCTTATTATCATCCCTAATATTTGAAAGTCTAACATCAAGGATTGTTATCACTTAAGGCTCTATTTTGTTTGCTTATTATCATCCCTAATATTTGAAAGTCTAACATCAAGGATTGTTATCACTTAAGGCTCTATTTTGTTTGAGGGAAATTGACGGAAAAGAAAATAAAATAAGAAAAAAAATATTTTCTTTTATTTGGTTTGAGAAAAATATTAAAGAAAATAAACTATTTTCTTACTAACTAAATATTAAAAAAAATCAATTTTTATCTTCTTTTTCTTTTCTCTCTCTCTGTCTTTCTTCCATTTTCTTTCGCACCAAGCACAGCCTTAAATTCACCTCTGACTTGTTACTTGTTTTTGACTTTTCCTAATATTATAAAAATAAATAATAAGTTATGGTTGGTGTAAGTGAAATCTATTTTGCCAATATTAATTATCCAGGTGAAAAATTCACCAATATTTGATTTAGGTGTTTTTTTTTTCTTTTGAAAGTGTAAACTTCTAACATGAAAATATTTTACCATGCGATGCACCATTTTAACGGTATACACGGTTTTACTCTATCACACTATTCTTGTTCAATATCTTTATGTACTCGAATAAAAAAATAATAGTAAAATTTTCGATTTGGACTAATTTTAAGTTTTTCATATTTAATTATTGCTTTGATACAATGTTGAAAATCCTCTTTCATTGCACCAAAATTTTAAAGTTGTAGTTATGGTTAAGAGAAATTATTTTATATTTTAATAATTTTTTGTCTTTATGACAACTTGGGTGGATAAGAATTAGACAAATAAGTAGATATACAACAACAACAACTAAGTCTTTTTCCCAAGTATTTGGGGTAGGCTACATGAACCAAAAAAAAAATCACGCCGGATCGATCACTTTGATATTCATTTTCCATTCATTTCTATCAAGTAATATCTCCTTATTTAAACCTCTAGCTAGACTCCAAATTTTTTCATATCACCTCCATCCATATTTTCTTCTGTCTTTCCAAATAAGTAGATATATAGCATAAAAATCACAGAGCTAACAACAATAAACAACTTCATAACAATATCTGTGGCTGTCTCAAAATTCCCTCTTGTCTATGTCCCTAACATAGCCAAAACCACCAAAAATATTTAGAGGAGACAATAGCTGATAGAGACGACCGAACAAAGGAAAGCCAACAATGGAGATAAAAACAAGGGAAAATAATAATAATAATAATAATAATAATAATAATAAGATATATCTAATGTCACGAGAAATTTTGAAGAATCATGGGTAAGGTGACGAGAAAGCCTACACAGAAATAGATGGAAAAAGCGAACATAATGGGATCTGGGTGCATCATAATAAATCATGCCAATACGAGATGTATCCATTAACTTGTATGATGCACTTGGCTGGAAAATAATTTTTGGGGTTTTTACATATCAGTCTCTTAAATCTTTAAAAATTAGACTTTAGCCTTAGAAATCTTCATATTTTGATTTTAATCTCTCAAATCGTTTAAGTTACTTCAATTTAGTATTTCGTTTGCTATTTCGTCCAAAGAAATGGTAAATTTTAATTTTAATATTTAAGAGGTAAAGAAAATTATTGATATATCCTAAATTAATTTTAATCTTAGATCATTTTATAGATAAAAGAAAGAAAGAAAGAAGAGAGAAATATTAACTGAGAGGGAAGAGAGAGAGGAGAAGAATGAAGAAGAAAACCCAATGAGAAGAGGAAGAGAGGAGGAAGAAGGAAGGGAGGAAAATATCAGTTATTTTCCTCCCTTCCAAGGGTATACGGGCAATTCAGACCAAAATTTTAATTGGCCTGACGGAAATTATCCAGGGGACTAAATTGAAATAATTTAAAGAAATTGAGGAACTAAAATTAAAATATAAAGATTTTAGGAATTAAAGTATAGTTTTTAAAGATGTAAGGGACCAATATGTAAAAACCCCAAAAAAAATTCCTTGGTACGTTGAAGGAGTTGTACAATCTCACCCTCTAGATGTCCCTCCTAGGGCCATATTTGGAATGAAGTAAGCATTAAACTGTGCCATGTGGTTTTGAAGTAGCATTTCATCACCATTTATATATGAGAGCCAAGTTAAAAGCTCAGAGAGATCGATCACCTCCAACTCTTCCTCTTCCTTAGACCTGCAAACCTAGTCCATAGACACTAGATGTGTGACGCTCCCAAACCACTCACGTGGACTCGATTGTGTGTTACAATAAAGAAGTAGGGTATCACCAGTAGGCACTCTCAATACCGGAGTGCACGAGACCTTTTTTTTTCAATACAGAAATACAAGTAAGAGATATGGAAGCGTAAAAATATGAGATACAACCCACAAGTCTGAATCTATTTATCACAACATTACATGCATGAATATAGCACTATCCAAAACCAAATATATGGAAATAATAAGCAATATGTATATATCAAAAGGTTACTCATATACAGTCAAGTACAGTATCAGAACATAGCAACTCAAATATTAAATATATACAATAGTGTCCGGATATTATGGACAGAACTAAAAAATAGGATATATGTGTGTGTGTGTGTGCACATACTAATCAAAATGATAAATACACAAAAGGAACGAAGATCTTACGAGAGGTGAGCTTCTGGAGCTCGGCCTCCTCCTAAAACTGTGGATCCTCGAGGGGTAGTTTCCCCTTCTAGAATATTACAATCAAGGCTAGCAGACATAGGGTGTGATAACCCGATGGGTCAGAACCCAAACAAGACTATAAATTGAAACTCATGCAATACTATGAAAACCATATAAAATAGTGGTGTATGGCATACTAGTAGGAGACAATACAAGAGGTGTATGCATATGGCACATGGAGTATATGGTAAGCAAAATATAACACGAATCATGAAGTACATGGTATATATAGTATAACGTGATCAAATAGTAAAGTATGTCAAATATAACAAGAATCATGTAGTACATGGTATGTAGAATATAATATGATCATGCACATGAATCATGAAGTAAATGGTATGCATAAGAAAAACATGATCAAGCAAGTATAACACGTCATCAAGCAATGTCGGATTCTAGAGGTGGCTCATACGGATTTAAGAGGTGACTCCCACTTTTTTATGGCATTTTGTCCCATGTAACACTTAGTTCTATTGTGACACTTACTTCTGTATACTTCTGACTGGCATCTAGCATGAGGAAATGTTGGATTTTAAAGATGAGCTCCATGGATTCTAGAGGTGTCTTTCACGGATTCAACAGATAACCCCTAATTTATGTGTGGCACTTTTTCCATGTAGCACTTAGTTTTATATGTCGCTGAGTTCTATACAATCTTAATGTTGGATTTTAGAGGTGACCCCCTATGTATTCTAGAGGTATCTCCCACGGATTCAAGAGGTAGCCTCCAGTTTTTGTGTGGTACTTTGTTCCATGTAGCACTTTGTTCCATGTAATACTAAGTTCCATATGCCACTTACTTATATGCAATCTTAATGTCTGATTCTAAAGGTGATCCCCATAGATTCTAGAGGCATCTCTTACGGATTCAAGAGGTAACCCTCACTTTCTACTTGGTACTTTGTTTCGTATAGTACTTAGTTCCATGTGACACTTAGTGCCGCACATTTTCGGTGTCAGATTCTAGAGGTGACCCAATGGATTCTAAAGGTAGCTCACACGGACTCACAAGGTGTCCTCACTATTTGTGTGACACTTTGTTTCGAGTGTGTACTTAGTTCCATATAGCACTTAGTTCAACACCCATGTATCAATAGCTATGTGAGATGAAATAACATGCACAGTGATACTAGTAAGTACAAGAGTTATAGAATATATTTACATGTGTGAAGTATCATTTCCAAGTAAGAATAGTATGTACATGTAATAGTATGCATAAATACACATATGTGTTTTATCATATCTTAAATCAAATGTTATATATAGAAACATAGAGCGTATGCCTACATATAAATTAGAATAGGCCTGAAATCATTATGTACATGTAATAATAAGAGTGATTGAATATGTGTATATGGATATCATATCATAAATTGAAAGATACATGCACGGATACAATATACTTGCCTATGTTATTGCAACTCAATGAACATGTCAGATTTGCATGTCTTATTTGACTAGCACAAAACAGAATTAGAGGTTAAGATTTTATAAAACTATAGAAAATAAAATTATCTTTCTAATGAATTTTAAATGAGTTTAATTGGATTCTAGAATGAAAGTTATGGTTATTTTATCACAGACATATTGCACAGACCTGGTACAGCAGCTAAGGGGGCTTCCAGGTTTGATTTGACAAGGATAAATATTAAACTAGATTCTAAGCTTTTGAACATTTTAGATAATTCAATTAGCTATCCAATGAAACTTGAATGAGCTTAATCATATTTCTAAAGCAAAAGTTATGGTTATTTTACTACGTTTGTTATTGCTATGCAGCTAATCAGGACAGTACCAAGTAATTTCTAGGCTATTTTTAGCTAGATAAATGGCTAAATTAGTTTCCACTGTAATTAGATAAAATATAGATTAATGAATCCTCTTTTTAATGGTACTAGAATAGAGTCAATCGGAATTAAGTTGCAAAAGTTATGACAGTTCTAAAATAAACTATTACATAGGTCTTGGTAACATTATATTTTGAACATGTGTAACATGCACGGTGTGATACATATCATAAAACTCAAGATAAATGCAATTAAGAGTATGTAAATTCTTAAAATTGGGTTAACACTAACTTAGATATTATATTTGAGGAGATTTAATTAAAAAATCACAAATTTATAGGATTTGAGAGGGTATTTTTGCCTCTTGTTGAATCCGAATCGAAAATAAACAGATATGGATGCGATTGATCTCCAAAAGTAGAGAAATTCCCCAAGAATCACTCAAGGGAACAATAGCAGGAGCTGGAGAAAAATTTTCGATATTTGTGGAAAACTTTAAAATTGATTTGGAGAGGTTAAACTCAAGAACAAGATAATAGCAATTTTGTGGATTTTCAATCCACTCTTAGGATAAATATTCTGCGATTTATTTTAGGAAACTTGATAGGGAATTAGGGTTTGTGACCTGAATAAAAATCGAAGAGGGGAATGAAAGAAAGAAACTTGATTTTTTCAGTTTTTTTTGAATTTATTTTGGGAGTCAGACAGGTGGTGGAAGATAAATATGTAATCATATTAAAAATCCTTAAAATTTATTTTAATTACAAGTTTGCTATCGGGTCAAATCCTAGTTAAATTTGGTCATCAAAGACTGTAAGTCTTTTGGAGATAAATTTGGAGTTGGTATAAAGGTAAAATTGAAATTCTTAATTTGATTTGATGATTTTAATCAGGTATCTGACCGAAAATCAGCCGATCCGGAATAATTCAAGAAAAATATGAAAAAAAATATAAAATAATGAGATAAGAAGTCCTCCATCTGTGGAATTTGAAATTGAAGACTAGATTAAAGAATATAGCTCAATTTACTTAGTACCCACCTGTATCAGTATCCGGACTCTCGAGTTGATACGAATGATAAGGAATAAATCGATTGACGGGCTTATGAATCAGAGGCGTTACAAAATGATCCTTATTTCTCTCTTCTATAACCTCTCTCCATAAGAATTGGCCACTAATTTGACTTTTTTTCTCTCTCATACAATGCGGGAGGATAAAGTAAGACATTATGTATAGAGGTATAACTGATATTACCGCATTGAAAAAAAAAATGTTTCTTCCCCCAGCAGAAGAGTGAGGTTATCCTCTCTATCCATATAGTTTTTTCTTAATTCTATCAAAAATGGACGCCCAATTTGCTCCAATCAACCTTCCAGCTCTAAAAAGTATCCCATGATATTTTACTCGAAACATGATATCATTAGAACCGATAATACTCTTGATACATGTAGCTATCAGATTTCATTGAGTAATCCGTACCAGAAAACTAGGACCAAACCTTGCATATGATCCATTAGAGGACTACATCTGTTTACAAGTGAAAAGTATTTGTCATTTGGTTATTTTATGCACTCGTAATCCACTTCTATGTGTTAATTCTATGGATTTCCATGATATATTACACAAATACTTCAAATTCCCAACTTGAGCTAAAATTTGTACTTAATAAGTTTTTATACATTTTATGTAGGGTTTGGAGCCAAAATAAGATAAAACGGGGTTCGAAAATTTTGTGAATGTGCGCGAAATCAAATGGTGATTGCTCACTTGGCAAAGCGCCATTAGCAGTGCTAGGCACAGTCAATATATCAATCTATATCTGTAACCCGCAGTTGTTGTGGCCAATTTTTAAAATAGTAATAACAGTAGCATAACGTTTTGTCTCTGTTAGGTTATGTTACATATAGCGTAACGCATAATGTAAATTATGCAATTTTCTGTTTGTTTAATAAAAATAAATATAAAATTATATAAAATAATTTTTATAAAAAAAATTTAAAATATCTTAAAAAATTTAAAACCATTTTGTAATACATAATTTATTCTAATTTTATATTAAGTTTTACAATAGTTTTCATATTTATATTCATAAATATATTAAGGTTGCAACCGTAATTCCAGTCATCATTTAAACAAAAAAACAAGATTTCAAATTTTTATTTCAATTCTAGTTATTATCATTTTTACAATTTATATTTTGTAATGTTTAATTTATCTTATTTGTAATTGTTGATTTCAGTTCAGTTAAAAATTTAGTAGAATCGACAAGCAAGATATTTCAGCAATCAGAGAGGAATTACAACAAACAAAAAAGGAAATAATCACAAATTAATAAATTAGCAATTCTACAAGCAATCAAATAAGATAATAACTAATCAAGTAAGAAAATTATAACAATTCACAAATAATCAACAACAATATAGAAATTACTAAAAAAATATTTGTAAATAACGTAACACAATGCAATTTAATGTAACGTTACATAATATAATGTAAAATAACATAAAAAAATATATTGTTATGGTGCACTGAGTTATTTTTAGTTGTTACGTGTGTTGGGGTTCTGCTATGTTACATAACGCAATATAACTAGTTTCATAACGCGTTATTTTCAACATTGTCCTTAGTATGAGTGGTGTATATATTATCATCTCTAAAATTTAAAACTCTCACTTAGACCTCCTGAACTGTCTAAGTCATCGTGTTTTAATTACACTCAGACCTTTTGGTCCAAGGGGCCTAAATGATAGTTTTAAATTTTAGAGGTGAAAAGTTATACATCCATATACTACAGGAGATCTGAATGTAATTAACCATAAATAAAAAAACGTCAGCTCTACATAAGAAGGTGCTTCAGTTGATTATGACACATAGGTTATCTATGCGGATGGTTCTGTTGTATTTGTGTGTGGTTCCAACAGTACTATATCAGTTGGAAACTAACGAGACACCACGCATAGGCCCTATATGTTGGCAGTGAAAATTTCTGAATAAAAAGAGTTTTCCACAACAGAACGCGGAGCTAATCCATAGCTCCGCGTCTGGCTATTTTTAGCCTCGCGTTTGAGTAAACGCGGAGATGTTCAATAGCTCTGCGTTAGCTCCGCGCACTGGTTATTTAGCGCCGCGTTTTGATGCGATTAAAGCTCCGCGTGAGCAGATAACAAGAATCTTAAATTGATTGAGATTATGATTTGGGCTTATCCAAATACCAAATCAAGTCCAATTAGAATTCTAAATCAAGAGATTTAAATCAATATTAAATATATGATTGGAATCCTTGATGAGAGCAAATTCTATTCAGATAGAAACTCTCTCAAAATCTTCTGGGGCTATAAATACCTTCCTGGTAAAACCCTAGGGGAGCTTTTTTTTTTTGGATCTTTTGGAAGTTTTGGATAAAGTTCGAGTTACGCGTGAGAGTCTTGAACGAATCAAAACCAGAGATCAGAGGTTTTCTTCTTCCTTCTTTCGATCCTTTGACAATTCAAGTACGCGAGAGAGCCTTGAAGCCTTTTTGTGATCGTCTTCTTCTTAGAGAATTCAAGTTACGCACAGAGCCTTAGATTCGTGAAGAGCAAAGACCAAGAAAATCGTCTACAGTCGGCCGATATCTTCAAAAGAGAAGATTTCAACGTACCGATCGTCCAAAGGAACTACTATAGATCCCATCGCCACTGATCCCACACAACACATTGTAAAAGAGAGAGATTGAACTATAAGATCCTCTCGTTTGATCTTCTTTATATATCTTGTTCACTTCTATTGTAATTTAAGTTAATTCGATAGAAGGAAGCAAAGAAACTTTTGCGGCGAACAAACTGGCGACCACAGTGGGAGCCATCTCTTTCACTGATGAAGAGATTGTGGCGCAATCGGACGTTGACTTGATCGGATCCGAAGTAGACACGCTGGTCGTTGAAATCGACCAGCAGAAGTACGAGGAGTTCCTCTCCTCTGGATCAGGTGACTTGGATGAGACACGGCACTATCGTCACATGTACTCCAATACCCGAGCGACGGGTAGAAAGGTATCCACTGAGAGACAGGGATCCTTGGAGACTGCGGCTATAGGACCGAAGTTCACACAAGAAATCCTAGCCGAGGATGAGCTTCCGACTGCCGAAGAAGACCTGGGGATTGGATTGACTAGAACCCAACTCCGAAACAGGAACCGGAGAGTGAGGCGTAGAGCCCTCAAAGCCCGCCTTGAACGCGGAGCTAACACCAGAGGACGCGAGGCTATGGTCCCTCGCAAACTGGCTTGCGCTACCCGCGAGACTAGTCTCTACCACGTTAAACGCGAAGTTACAACTTGCCTTAAAAGTAAGAAAAAGCCAGCGTGTGATATTCCGCGCGAGACTATTGCTGAGCCTAGCAAGAGACGCGAAGCCAACAAGATTTGCGCTAGTCGCAAAATATCTGACACTCGCGAGAGACGCAAGTATAAAAATTCTGTAAAGCCAGCGTGTGATTTTCCACGCGAGGCTGGTATTAAGCCAAGCGAGAAACGCGAGGCTACTTGCGAGAAACGCAAGACTTCTGATACTCGCGAGAGACGCGAGTATAAAAAGTCTTTAAAGCCAGCGTGTGATTTTCCACGCGAGGCTAGTATTAAGCCAAGCGAGAAACGCGAGGCTACTTGCGAGAAATGCAAGACTTCTGACACTCGCGAGAGGTGCGAGTATAAAAATTCTTTAGAGCCAGCGTGTGATATTCCACGCGAGGCTGATACTAAGCCAAGCGAGAAACGCGAGGCCAGTAATACTTGCAATAAACGCAAGACTTCTGATACCCGCGAGGAACGAGAGGACGATTGGCAAATAGTTGTCAGTCGTAAAAATTGTGCTAGGCGCGAAGCTATGATCTGCATTAATCGCAAAGATAAGCCAGCGTGCAAAAACTTCCCTTCACGCGGGGCTATTATTCCAGAAGCTAAATTTCTGAAGACACGCCAAGCCAGCGAGAAACGCGAGGCTAATGTGGCAAGATGCGGAGCTATCCCTCAGCCCCGCGCTATGAGACGCGAAGCTACTTCTAAGTTCCGCGAGGATCAACCCGACTACAGAATCAGGGATGATCGTTCAAAGAAGCTCCAGTGGACTTCCAGACCCTCTCAGAAGTTGAATGGACCTCCTGACTCCATGGCTAAAGGCGCTGATCTCAGGGGGTACCTCTCCAAGAAGAGAGGCATAGACCAACTTCAAGTTGAACCTGTCTGTCATTGCCAGCAACTTGTGACAACAGTATCTGCCGTGATGGACAACTGCGGCTGCAGCAAGAGCAGGGTATCAGTGTTTGACCGGTTATCTGAGACGGACAACAACCCTACCAAGAAAACAAGAACCACTTCCCTAAAACACTGGAGAGCTGTAACCTCCAACATTGTGGGGAAAGGAAAGAAAATTATAGAGACGGATGATGATTCAGAATCGAGCGATGAAGAACCTCATCGTGTTACTCGACTAAAATCAGGAGCCGTCCCGCCTCGAAATTATAAGAGGCTCGCAGGGGGTTTTTACGATGAGGACAGTGATAATTCAGCTATAGCCTCATCTCGTTCTTCTGCATCGTCTCGACTACAGAAGTCAGTATCTCACATGGCAGATAAATCTGACGATATCAATAAGAGATTTGAAGCTCAAGAAAGAATGATTCGAGAGCAGCAAAAGATGATTGAAGGTCTTAAAGTCATGCTATCGAGATTTGTTGAAGATAATGCCAAAAAGGGCAAGGAAAATCCAAATGAAGAAGAACAGGAGGAGAAAGCCCACTCGATGCATGAGAAAGAAGATAGATTTTCTTTCCATGATCCGCATGAAGAAAAACTTGAAAAATTACAGAATCAACTCGAAACTTTGATGCGTAAGAAGGAGTTGAAAGAGGTAGGGGTTTCAAGACCGTATCCTCCTGAATGGGATACGATACCATACCCACAGAAGTATAAGCCGCTCAAATTAGAGCCATATGACGGAAAATGATCGCCCAGTCAGCACATCTATTATTTCTTGTCCCAAGCAGGACATTTGATGGGTAATGACCCCATCATGACTAAAGTATTCGCAAGTACTTTGCGAGGGCCTGCCTTTACTTGGTTCATGCAGTTGCCCCCAGGTACTATTAATACCTGGTTAGATGTAGAGAAATTATTTCTCCCACGTTTCTTTGAGGATGATACTGAGATTACGGTTCATTCCCTTCTTGCAACTAGACAAGGGGAACAAGAAACGGTAAAAGAATTTATAGAAAGGTTCCGGGAGAAGTCCGTGCATTGTAAACACGGAATGGTCCAGGAAACTCTTGTCGAGACTTGTCAACACAATCTTAAGACCAACGTGCTCCTAAAAATGGGGGCCGTAGAGTCTAAGACATAGAGAGATCTGCTCAAACAGGGAGAGCAAACTGAAGACTTGATTCGTTGAGTTGAAGAATCTCGTGGATCAAGAAGTGCTGGGGGTAGTAAGTCATATACCCAGAATAGCAGCAATAAGAATAAAGGAAAAGCAGTGATGACATCAGAAGCTGCTCCTCAAAGATCCAGCCCTCCACCGAAGCCGAAGCCCCAAAACCAGCAGGGCCCAAGGCAAAATAGACCGCAACAGGAAAGAAATTATACTTTCAAAGCGGAACAGACACCTATTCTCTTTCACTTGCTCCAGAAGAAGGGGATGCTAAAACTTCCGGAGAATAAGAAGCCAGAAGACACTGGTAAGACTAAAGATCCTAACTACTGTCTCTATTACCGGAATGTTGGGCACCCTACCAGGGATTGTTTTCCCCTTAAGAACATAATCATAGCACTAATAGAAGCTGGAGTTCTGACGCTTAAGGAAGAGCAGAAGAAGGTCACTGCCAATATGGCAACCATAGTGGTTGGAACCCACGAGTTCCCCGCAGGAGTGACCCCAAACCCAAAGGGTAAAATGGTCACAAAGAACCTTGATTCTCACAACAAAGCCCAAGAAGGACTTGTCCCTGTGACGACCCAAAAGGGGAAAGTTATGTGGGTTCATCCCGATTTGCTAGAGGATGAGCAATGGACTACTACAAGAGGTCAAGGGAAGAAGCGGACTGTTAATGCCATTTCTGCAGATATAAAGGAAGAATATATAGCTTCGGGAACCTTCACAGATTCTGAAGAAGAACTCGAAACTATGGCCACTCATCAAGATGGGGCAGGCCCTTCCGGTACTCGATCCGGGGAGACATATCTTAAGGACTACACTAGAGTAGATCCGAAAGATATCTATGCGGAACTCGCAAAGCCCGCAAAACAGAAAGGACTTTGCTTCCAGAAGAATCCTATCAGAGAGGAAGGAGCCAGCGAGACTACCTTCAAGTTTGACATAATTGCTCAGTTGGTGAATATCCCAGCACGAGTAACGCTTTACGAATTGTTGAGATTATCAAAATCAACACGTGAAGCTCTAAGAGAGGCCTTGGCAGACTCTGAGTCATTCCTAGCTCAGATTATTGAGCCGGCCAATGAAGAAGAAAAGGACTCTTGCCCCCGCTGTCACCAAGTGAGGAGGCAAGTCCCATAAATTATCTTCTCTCCAGAAGACATGCAGGTGAGGAATATAAAGCACAACAGGCCTTTATATTTCACCGGATATGTCGGATCCTCGAAAGTGGACCGAATTCAGATTGATCCGGGTTCTGCACTAAGTATCGTACCCAGAAGGTTGATGCAGCTGTTAGGGATCTCCCTACATCGTCTGACGCCGACCAATACAATGATATACGGGTTTAATGCCAATAATAGCCGTCCCCTCGGAAAAATCCGACTCCGATGTCGGATCGGGGATTTAAGGACAGAGGCTACATGCTATGTTATTGATGCAGATACCTCATACAACATTTTGTTGGGGCGGCCTTGGATCCACGCTCATATGATAGTTCCGTCGACTCTTCACCAATGCATGAAATATTGCGATGAGGAAGGAGAGGTCCGGACACTAATTGCCGATAAGCAACCATTCAAAGGAGTGGAGAATTACTTCACGGATGCTGCACTGTATAAACCAGCCCATGAGATCTCCAATGACGAGCCTAGTAAACCTCAAAAGCCCGATGACAGTGGCAACGAAGCCGACACTGAGTACGAGCTTCCTGGAGAAGATGATGGGGGTGATTATGAAATCAACCCTCACCTAGATTTTAATTTAAGTCTTGATAATATAGTGGATGTAATAGAGAGTGAATGGGTTATTAATGAAGACATAAAGTTAGCCTACGAGTATGCTGAAGCTACTGAGTCTGAACCCTCTTGTACTTCCACTGAAGTGGATGGCCTATCCGAACTTGAAGTTCTGGCGGCATATCATTTGCCACTTAGGCCATCCCTCCTCTCTCAATCAAGAATAGCTGAGGAGAAAGATCACTACTTCGAAGTGCCTCCTCGGAGAGGATCCCAAAGGCCGATTATGTTCGGCAGGATAATTACTTCACCTCGGTAAAAACAAAGCAGTGAAAGTGATGAGCAAATATCACCCCAATTTCACATGTATGAACAAAAATCCCGCCAGATGATGGAGAAGATGGGTTATAATTTTATCCAGAAGTCGGGATTGAACTTTGGAAAAGAGCGACGGAATCTTATACCCTCGTTCAGGCCAAGAGGAAAGAGCCCTGATTATTATCAGAAGACTCGCAGGGGTTTGGGCTATGTATCTACTCCCCTCTCATCACCACTAAAAGATGAAGAGAGTTCTTCGGCCAAAGAAGATACATCTTCACCCGACCATGATTCGGGTATAAGCATCGGTGCTTGGTTTCAGTCTTTGACGGCTAATATGGTTTCAGCCGCATTAGAAAGCGACGAGGAACCAATCGATGTCCAAGATGATTCCTGGGCTAAGCATATGGACACTCTCTTGGACGTCCGCTTCGAGCAGCGTGATCCGCCCACTGAAGACAAATTGATACAGGTCAACATGGGAACGGAAGAAAACCCGAAACCCATCTTCATAAGCGACACGCTAACTCCATTAGAAAAGGAGGAACTTATATCTCTTATCAAAGAGTATATAGACGTGTTCGCATGGAATTATGAAGACATGCCTGGGCTTGACCCTCAGATTGCCACACACCGGTTAAATATAAAAGAAGATGCCAATCCTGTTAAACAACAACAGAGGCATTTTCGACCCGAATTGATGGAGGCAATAGTTGTTGAGGTCAACAAACTTATAAAATCCGGATTCATCCGTGAAGAACAGCATTCGGATTGGGTTGCCAACATAGTGCCAGTTCGTAAAAAGAACGGCAAAATCCGGATATGCATCGACTTTCGGGATCTCAATGCTGCATGTCCCAAAGATGAGTTTCCACTTCCCATCACCGACGTGATGATAGACAATACTTGTGGCTACGAGAGGATGTCCTTTATGGATGGCTTCTCAGGATATAACCAGATCAAAATGCACCTAGATGATGAAAAGCATACAGCTTTCAGAACGCCGCTGGGGGTATACTGTTATACGGTGATGCCATTTGGGCTGAAGAATGCCAGTGCCACTTATCAACGTGCGATGAGCACTTTATTCAAAGAACATCTGCGCAAGACAGTAGAGTGCTATGTGGATGACTTGGCGGTCAAAAGTAAAAATAAAGAGGATCACCTTCAGGACTTAAGAATGGTTTTCGATCTCATGAGGAGACATCATTTAAAGATGAATCCCACTAAGTCATTTATGGGGGTGTCTGTTTGTCACAAAAGTTCCTTTGCTTCCTTCCATCGAATACAGCTTAGATTATAATGAAAGTGAACAAGATATATAAAGAGAACAAACGAGAGGATTTTATAGTTCAATCTCTCTCTTTTACAATAAACGTGGGATCTGTGGCGATGGGTTCTATAGTAGTTCCCGTGGACGATCGGTACGTTGAAATCTTCTCTTTTAAAGATATCGGCCGAATATAGACGATCTTCTCTGGTTTTGATTTGTTCAAGGCTCTCTCGCGTAACTCGAACTTCTCAAGAACTCCAGAAAGAAGATGGTGATTTTCTCTGATCTTCACGAACTCAAGGCTCTGTGCGTAACTCGAATTCTCCAAGATTTCAGAAAAATATCTCAATTGCCGGAAGGAAGATGATCACTAAAGGCTTCAAGGCTCTCTCGCGTACTTGAATTGCCGAAGGATCAAAGAGATTGAAGATAGATGATCATGAATTGATTGATCTATTCTTGATTGATTGATCTTGTATATATTGATTCCCCTAAAGTCTCCTCAAAGAGGGTATTTATAGACTTTAGTGGTTATGAGAGTTTCCGTAGGAATAGGAATAAAGAGTTCCATAGGAATAAGAATAAAGATTTTTGTATTCATCAAGGATTCTAATCCAATATTTAATATTGATTTAAATCTCTTGATTTAGAATTCTGATTGGATTCAATTTGAGTATTGGATAAGATCAAATCTCAATCACAATCAATTTAGGATTATGATTGGACTCAATTTAGATATTTGGATAAGCCCAAATTATAATCTCAATCAATTTAGGATTCTGGTTATCTGCTCACGCGGAGATAATCTCATCAAAACGCGGAGCAAAGAAACCAGAACGCGGAGCTATTAAACATCTCCGCGTTTTACTCAAACGCGAAGCAAAAGTAGCCGAACGCGGAGCTACTGAGTTAGCTCCGCGGTCTGTTGTGGAAAATCCTTTTAACTTAGAAATTTTCACTGCCAACAGAATCCCCTCCAAAGTTTTCAAAATGGCTTAGAACTTAGCAAATTTTGAAATACTTTGGATACTTAAACTGAAACGCGGAGTTAGAATACCAAGTCTCCTTCGCGTTATGCTCGCCTACGCAGAGCTAATCAGCTTCACTTCATTTTCAGTGAAATGAGTAATTTCTTCATTAATTACTCCGAATTTCTGCGCCGAATACCAAGCAGCGGATCATCTATTTAAATAGAGCTCCTGGCTCCTCTTCTTCTTCATCGGGAGAGTTTGAAAACTCCAAAACTCTGGCAGTCGAGTAACTCATGTCGACGAATGATCTTCAATTGATCTCCCCTTAACTCTCCATAGATTTTCATCATTAGGATATCATTTCAGAGGAGTTTGGCTAGACGCATGTTGGCCGGCGTTAATGGCAGCGGCCGTGGAAGTAGACGCGACGGCGAACCAGTCTACTTAACTCTTGGTCTTCTAAGAACCATTCTGAGATGTTTTGGCTCGGTTTAATCAGGCCAATTGTTTGCTTTACCGGTGAGATCATCGTTCTCCGGCCGTAAGGCTTGAAGGAGAAGGAGAAGTCAGAGAGGAACTCTGATCTGTCTCTACGCGAAGTTATCGCGTCATCCCTGCGCTTGAAACGCGGGGCTTATCTGACTAGCAGTCGTGATGAATCTGCGAGGCTATCTTTGATTAGCAGTCGCGATGAATTGCGAGGCTATCTTTGATTAGCAGTCGCGATGAATTGCGAGGCTATCTTTGATTAGCAGTCACGAGGAATTGCAAGGCTATCTTTGATTAGCAGTCGCTTCATGTCCCGAGGCTATGAAAGAGAAGGAAACAGCAGAGAGAAACTCTATCCTTCCTTTACGCGAAGTTATCGCATCATCCTCTGCGTTTAAAGCGCGAGGCTATTTCTTCAACTGTATGCGGAGTTTAGCTCCGCGTTTTCATACTTAGAAGATTTTTTAAATTTTTGTAGAACTCCTGATTCTTCTTTTGCAGTGAACTGGGTCTAATCTGATGACTTGGGATGTAGCTTCTCCCTGATATATCTTCAAAAGCAGGTTATGCATCGATCTTCATCAACGAAAGTAACTCTAAGGAAGCCAGAAGCATATACTTTACAACATAATTGCAGTTTTTCAAGCTCTGGCTCCTCTTGAAGGAGTTACAAGAACTCTGCGGCAGCCCATTAAGTTTTCTTGAGGATCATTTAGATGATCATGTAAGGGTTTGCAGTGCTTCAAATTCAACTTGTGCTTCATTTCAGATGACAGATCATAGTTGACATCTGCAGAGGAGATCTCTTGTATGTGAACTCTGGAATTGAACTTCAACACCCCACGGAAGAATCTCGCTGTTAGGTTATTGATGAATCGATGAATTTGTAGAAGCTTTTTTTTTTTTTTTTTGGAGAGCTATAACTCCCTCTTTGTAATCTTTCCTTCTTTTATAAATAAAGGCAAATTATTTTCCTCTCTATCTGTCGGCTTCAAGAATCTTGCTTGCTCAACTAATAGATGGTTGATAATTCTGGTAAAATAATCTAAGACTCTTTTGCGTAACTTAGATCATTAATACCGATATGATCGGGTAAGGACCATCTAATTTCGGCAGAGGCGCCAAATTGCGCATGCCTAGTCCAAGTGCTCTCACGCGTAACTTGAACGGAGATTGGAATAATCAAAATCATACTGTCAGAGGTAAAAACTTAACATGACAGGTCCACGGGATTTTTAGCAAACTCCCAGCTATCAACGGATTTGATTAGCCTTTACCAATCGCCGTTTGCGTTGGGCTAGCCATGCTATTCCCCTCAGCATGGTGAGTTGTCGAGGAATTGATTTCTTCTCCCATTTGTTTTTAATCAGCATTGGATAGTTAACTTCATACTTTTACCCCCAGTATGATAGGGTTGGCGAGAAACTGGTTCTCCTCTTCCCTCTGCTTTAACAACATTGGGTAAAAAATTTTATTTATAGCACCCAATTGGCCATTCCAATGGCTATTGAGAATAGCAGAAGCATGATGTTTATCATCGTCAATATTTTCGGCACCCCCAACCAAATCCGGCTGCTAGCCAATGAAGATGACTTTGTCACGGCTGTGGTTCGGAGCGTATCCAAGGGGCTAACTTGCAAGTGCGGGCTGTCCGTGCTTGGTGTCGATATTGACTTCTCTACTGGTACAGGGATCGCTCTGGCAGGGATTGCTCTGACAGGGATTGCTCTGACAGGGAACTTATTGGTTCCAATTAAAGTTGTCATATTTGCAGAAACCTTCTTCTGTTCCTCCTTAAGTGTGAGAATCCCGGCTTCTATCAATGCCTGAATTCGATTCTTAAGAGGATAGCAATCCTTAGTTGGGTGCCCGACATTCCGATGGTACAGGCAATAGTTAGGGTCGTTGGTTTTACCAACGACTTCCGGTTTTTCATTTTCCGGAAGTTTTAGCAAGCCCTTTCTGAGGAGGAGATGGAATAGAGTACATGTCTGCTCCGTCTTGAATGTATAAGTTTTATCTTGTCGGGGCTTATTTTGGCCTGCACCTCTCGGATTCTGAGGTTTTGGCTTCGGACCTGCAACTGACGCCATCACAGCCTTCCCTTTATTTTTAGGATTCTGTGGATATGGCATGTTATTTGTAGAGTTTCTCGTGCCACGAGATTCCTTAATTCGACGAATTATATCTTCCGCCTGCTCTCCCTGCTTCAGCAGATCTTTCCAAGTTTTGGACTCTACAGCTCCCATTCTTATCAGCACGCCGGTCCTGAAATTATGCTTACAAGTTTCCACCAGGGTTTCCTGGGTCATACCGTGTCGACAATACATGGATTTTTCCCTGAAGCGTTCAATGAAACTTTTGACCGTTTCTTCTTCTCCTTGTTTCGTCGCAAGGAGGGAATGAACCGATATTTCGGTATCATCCTCAAAGAAACGCGCCAAGAACTGTTTCTCGACATCATACCAAGTATTTATGGTTCCTGGGGGCAACTACATAAACCATGTAAAAGCAGGCCCTCGCAGGGTGCTCGCAAATACTTTGGTCATTATGGGATCATTTCCCATTAGATGACCTGCCTGCGATAAGAAGTAATAGATATGCTGATTTGGAGACCCATTCCCGTCATATGACTCCAATTTGAGGGGTTTATATTTTTCTGGATAAGGGGCAAAGTCCCACTCAAGCGGATATGGTCTTGAAACCCCTAATTCCTTCAGTTCCTTCTTGTGCATCAAGGCATCAAGTTGGCTTTGCAATTTCTCGATCTTTTCTCCATGAGGATCATGGAAAGAATATTTGTCATCATCCTCATGTATCGAATAAGTCTTTTCTTTTTTAGTTTCTTCATTTGCCTTAGGTGGCGGTTCCGAAGAAGTTTTAGCCTTATCATCGGTTATCTTCTGGGTATTTTCGATCACTTTTAGAAGCATTGTTTTGAGATCATCAATGGCCTTTTGCTGACCTCGAATCATCTGCTCTTGGGCTTCCATCCTCTGGTCAATGTCATCGGACCTGTCCACCATATGTGACGCTGATTTTCGTAGTCGGGAAGATGCATGAGATTTTGGAGAAGCTATAGCTGAGTTGTCGCTGTCATCATCATAAGAACCTTTTGAAAGTTTCTTATAATTCCGAGGAGCGACAGCACCTGATTTGAGTCGAGTAAGATGGCGAGGTTGTTCATCATCTGCATCTGACTCGTGTCTTTTTTCTATGGCCTTCTTACCTTTACTGACCATATTTGAGGTCACAGCTCTCCATTGTTTTAGGGAAGCAGTCTTTGGCTTCTTAGTAAGGTTCTTGTCTGACTCGGTTAGTCGATCAAATACAGACATCCTGCTCTTGCTGCAGCCGCAATTGTCCATCACAGCAGATACTGCCGTCATAAGCTGCTGGCAGTGACAAATAGGTTCAGCTTGAAGTTGCTCTATGTCTCTCTTCTTGGACAGATACTCCCTAAGATCAGCGCCTTTAGCTATGGAGTCAGGAGGTCCATTCAACTCTTAAGAGGGTCTAGGAACCCACTGAAGCTTCTTTGACTGATCAGCCCTGATTCTGTAGTCGGATTGATCCTCACGGAGCTTAGAAGTAGCCTTGCGTCTTATATTGTGGGCCTGAAGAATAGCTCCGCATTTAGTATCGCGAGCCTGAAGAGTAGCTTCGTGTTTATCCACGCCAGCCTCGCGTTTTACGCTGGCTTGGCATGTTTTCAGAAGTTTCTCTTTTGTAGTCTTAGCCTCGCGTGGAATAAAATTCCTATACGCTGGCTTACCCTTGTGGTATCACAAGTCATAACTTCGCGTCTCGCGCGATTTCTACGATTGACAATAATTTGCCAATCATCTTCGCGTTCCTCGCGAGTATTAGATATCTTGGGTTTCTCACAAGTATTACTGGCCTCGTGTTTCTCGCTTGGCTCAGTATCAGCCTCGCGTGGAAAATCACACGCTAGCTTTAATGAATTTTTATACTCGCGTCTCTCGCGAGTGTTGGGTATTCTGCGACTAGCGCAACCCTTACTGGCTTCGCATCTCTCGCTAGGCTCAGTAATAGCCTCGCGTGGAAAATCACACGCTGGCTTTGAAGAATTTTTATACTCGCGTCTCTCGCGAGTGTTGGGTATTCTGCGACTAACGCAACCCTTACTGGCTTCGCGTCTCTCGCTAGGCTCAGTAATAGCCTCGCGTGGAAAATCACACACTGGCTTTGAAGAATTTTTATACTCGCGTCTCTCGCGAGTGTTGGGTATTCTGCGACTAGCGCAACCCTTACTGGCTTCGCGTCTCTCGCTAGGCTCAGTAATAGCCTCGCGTGGAAAATCACACGCTGGCTTTTCCTTGCTTTTAAGGCAAGTTGTATCTTCGTGTTTAACGCGGTAGAGACTGGTCTCGCGGGTAGAGCGAGCCAGTTTGCGAGGGACCATAGTCTCGCGTCCTCTAGAGTTAGCTCCGCGTCCAAGGCGGGCTTTGAGGGCTCTACGCCTCGCTCTTCGGTTCCTGTTCCGGAGTTGGGTCCTGGTCAGTCCAGTCCCTAGGTCTTCTTCGGCAGTCGGAAGCTCATCCTCGGATAGGATTTCTTGTGTGAACTCTGGCTCTATAGCCGCAGTCTCCAAGGATCCCCGTCTCTCGGTGGATACCTTTCTACCCGTCGCTCGGGTATTGGAGTACATGCGACGATAGTGCCGTGTCTCATCCAAGTCACCTGATCCAGAGAAGAGGAACTCCTCGTACTTCTGCTGGTCGATTTCAACGACTAGCGTATCTCCGTCGGATCCGATCAAATCAACGTCCGATTGCGCCACAATCTTCATCAGTGAAAGAGATGGCTCCCACTGTGGTCGCCAGTTTGTTCGTCGTAAAAGTTCCTTTGCTTCCTTCCATCGAATACAGTTTAGATTACAATGAAAGTGAACAAGATATATAAAGAGAACAAACGAGAGGATTTTATAGTTCAATCTCTCTCTTTTACAATAAACGTGCGATCTGTGGCGATGGGATCTATAGTAGTTCCCGTGGACGATCGGTACGTTGAAATCTTCTCTTTTAAAGAAATCGGCCGAATATAGACGATCTTCTCTGGTTTTGATTTGTTCAAGGCTCTCTCGCGTAACTCGAACTTCTCAAAAACTCCAGAAAGAAGATGGTGATTTTCTCTGATCTTCACGAACTCAAGGCTCTGTGCGTAACTCGAATTCTCCAAGATTTCAGAAAAATATCTCAATTGCCGGAAGGAAGATGATCACTAAAGGCTTCAAGGCTCTCTCGCGTACTTGAATTGCCGAAGGATCAAAGAGATTGAAGATAGATGATCATGAATTGATTGATCTATTCTTGATTGATTGATCTTGTATATATTGATTCCCCTAAAGTCTCCTCAAAGAGGGTATTTATAGACTTTAGTGGTTATGAGAGTTTCCGTAGGAATAGGAATAAAGAGTTCCATAGGAATAAGAATAAAGATTTTTGTATTCATCAAGGATTCTAATCCAATATTTAATATTGATTTAAATCTCTTGATTTAGAATTCTGATTGGATTCAATTTGAGTATTGGATAAGATCAAATCTCAATCACAATCAATTTAGGATTATGATTGGACTCAATTTAGATATTTGGATAAGCCCAAATTATAATCTCAATCAATTTAGGATTCTGGTTATCTGCTCACGCGGAGATAATCTCATCAAAACGCGGAGCTAAGAAACCAGAACGCGGAGCTATTAAACATCTCCGCGTTTTACTCAAACGCGAGGCAAAAGTAGCCAAACGCGGAGCTACTGAGTAGCTCCGCGGTCTATTGTGGAAAATCCTTTTAACTTAGAAATTTTCACTGCCAACAGTGTCGAGTGGGAAATTCCTTGGGTTCATAATAACTTCAAAAGGAATTTTTCTCGACCCTGAAAAGATAAAAGCAATTAGCGAGATGTCGTCTCCCCGCAATCTTAAAGAATTGAGGGGGTTGCAAGGAAAGCTCGCTTATATTCGGCGCTTCATTTCCAACTTATCCGGACGTTGCCAGACGTTCTCTCGACTTATGAAGAAGGGGGTTTCCTTATTATGGGATGAGGCATGTCAACGGGCCTTTGATGACCTTAAAGAATCCTCACCAAACCTCCCGTTCTTATGGCGCCGGTCCCTGGGCAGCCCTTCCTTATATATGTAAGGGCCATGGATAATGCCTTAGGAGCATTACTTGCTCAATATAATGAGCACAGCCATGAGCATGCCCTCTATTATCTAAGCAGGATAATGATCGGAGCCGAACAGCGGTACACCCCGATTGAAAAAGAATGTTTGGCCCTAGTGTTCGCTATTCAGAAAATGCGACACTATCTTTCTGGGCAAACGATTCATGTCATATCACGGGTTAATCCCCTAAAGATTCTGATGACAAAATCGGGATCCTTAAATGGCCGGTTGGCGAAATGGGCATTATTGCTATCGCCATATGATATGCATTTTGTCCCTCAAAAAGCTACGAAGGGACAGGCAATCGCCGACTTTCTTGCAGACCATCCAATCTGGTCTAATTCCAAACAGACGTCAGAGGTTAACACAGTTAGCAAGGAACAACCATGGCAAATGTTCTTTGATGGTGCTGCCAGACGATCTGCTGCTAGAGTGGGGGTTGTGCTAATCTCCCCACATAAACATATATTGCCTAACGGTTACTCATTAACAGAACCGTGCACGAATAATGTGGCGGAATATAACGTACTCATTATCGGCCTGAAGATGGCTTTACAACTGGGAGTGAACTATCTAGAGGCATATGGAGACTCTAAACTCATCGTCAATCAGATGACGGGCGAGTATGAAGTCAGACATGAAGCCCTCATCCCCTATTATCAGCTAGCCATTGAACTAGCAGGGTACTTTGAGCAATTTTACATCTCTCATATACCTCGGAATGAGAATGTGTATGTAGATGCCCTTGCCGCATTAGCTGCAACATTGGCGATCCCGCCAGGTGAGGTTAAGAGCATCACCATTGAAAGCAGAGAGCTCCTTCATCCAGATACTCTTCTTCAAAATAAAGAAGTGTACCAAGTAAGCCTAACCATGGAGCCCCGTGATTGGCGATTTCCGTTTGTGGATTATGCTTTACATGGGATATTACCAGAAGATCCTAAGGAAGCCACTTCTATAAAGAGAAAGGCTCAAAGATTTTATTATGACCATAAGTTTCAGACTTTATATAGAAAGTCAAGGGATGGTCTGCTGCTACGCTGCGTATCAAAAGCAGAAACAGATGAAGTGCTGAGAGAAACACACGATGGAGTATGTGGAGCTCATCAGCCCGGTCCCAAACTTGGAGACCGTATAAGAAGGCTGGGATACTACTGGCCGAGTATGGTTACGGAAGCAATGACATACGCTAAACGATGTCATGCATGCCAAATACATGCCAATTTTATTCATCAACCCCAAGAATACTTGCACAATACCGTCGCAAGTTGGCCATTTGAGGCATGGGGGATGGATATTGTGGGGCATATAACTCCCCCGTCATCCAGAGGACATCGGTTTATTCTTGTAATAACCGATTATTTTTCAAAATGGGCCGAGGCCGTGCCCATGAAAGAGGTGAAGACGACAGATGTGATCAAGTTCGTCAAGCATCATGTCATTTACCGCTTTGGCGTCCCCCGACGGATTATTCATAATAATGGTCCGCAATTCATCAGTCAGGGATTCTCCAGATTCTGCAATAAGTTCAGAATCAAAGATATTGCTTCAACGCCATATAACCCCGCAGCTAATGGGTTGGCCGAAGCCTTCAACAAGATGATTATTAAACTCCTTCGGAAGTTCGTCTCTTCTAATAAACGAGATTGGGATGAAAAGCTAGGAGAGTGCCTATGGGCTTATCGCACCACTGTTCGCACCCCTACGAAAACTACTCCATTCTCTTTGGTCTACGGAAGCGAGGCCGTCTTACCTCTCGAAGTCCAGATTCCTTCATTAAGAGTGGCCTTAGCCACAAGGATGACGACAGAAGAGCGCCATCAATAAAGATTGAGAGAACTAGAGGCGTTGAATGATAAGCGTCTCAGGGCTCAACAACAAATTGAGTTGTATCAAGCCTGAATTTCTCAAACGTTCAATAAAAACGTTAAGCCAAGGACCTTTAAGCAAGGAGACTTGGTTCTGGCTGTTAAAAGGCTAATGGTGCTAACCCACAAGACTAAGGGTAAATTTGAACCCAAGTGGGAATGACCGTTTGTTATGGAGACAGTATATTCCAGTGGAGCCTATCGCTTAATGAATCAAAATGGCGACAGAATGATGATGCCGATCAATGGCAAATTTCTGAAGAAGTACTATTCTTAAATATCCCTAGAGGTACGAGTCTCCCTTTTATTAGGCATGCGCGGTTTGGCGCCTCTGACCTAAAACCTGGTGTGCTTGGTTCTCAAGTTTGAACCGCCTCCAATCTTTTCTTAGGCATGCGCAGTTTGGCGCCTCTGACCTAAAAACCCTGGTGTGTTTGGTTCTCAAGTTTGAACCGCCTCCAATCTTTTCTTAGGCATGCGCAGTTTGGCGCCTCTGACCTAAAACCTGGTATGTTTGGTTCTCAAGTTTGAACGCCTCCAGTCTTTTCTTAGGCATGCGCAGTTTGGCGCCTCTGACCTAAACATGGTGTGCTTAGTTCTCAAGTTTGAACGGCCTCCAATCTTTCTTTTAGGCATGCGCAGTTGAGCGCCTCTGACCTAAAAGGTAATGAATTGCCCAACGCCGATTAGGCAATGGGAAGAGAACTAGTTTCTCGCCAACCCATCATACTGGGGTAAAAGTATGAATTGCCCAACGCCGATTAGGCAATGGGAAGAGAACTAGTTTCTCGCCAACTCATCATACTGGGGTAAAAGTATGAATTGCCCAACACCGATTAGGCAATAGGAAGAGAACCAGTTTCTCGCCAACCCATCATACTGGGGTAAAAGTATGAATTGCCCAACGCCGACTAGGCAATGGGAAGAGAACCAGTTTCTCGCCAACCCATTATACTGGGGTAAAAGTATGAATTGCCCAACGCCGATTAGGCAATGGGAAGAGAACCAGTTTCTCGCCAACCCATCATACTGGGGTAAAAGTATGAATTGCCCAAAACCGATTAGGCAATGGAAAGAGAACCAGTTTTTCGCCAACCCCTTCATGCTGGGGGTAAAAAGTATGAATTACCTAACGCCGATAAGGCAAAGAGAAGAGGAAAAGTTTGGCATTTAAGCCCAAACGAAATCCTCGACAACTCACCATGCTGAGGGGAATAACATGGCTAACCCAACTCAAACGGTAGTTGGTAAAGGCTAATCAAATCCGTTGATAGCTGGAGGTTTGCTAAAAATCCCATAAACCCTGTCATGTTAAATTCTTACCTCTGACAGTATAGTGCGGAAAATTGTGCGTAAATGATACAGAGGGATAAATCATTTTGACAAAAAATTATTTGTTGGGCAAGCAAATCTGTTTTGAAGCCGGCAAATAAAAGAGAGTCAAAAGAATCATCTTTATTAAAATGGTGAAGATACAAGAAGAATTTCGAAGGACCATCAAAGGTTATCTCTCTCCCGTTTACGAAGTTCTTGTTACAAGAAAAATGAAAGAATAGAGAGAGGAAACTATGGGTCTACCAGGAGTTTCAATTTATTTATCGTCTCATCCAAATTTCGACGATGAGATGACTCCACGGTATATTGAGCCTGTCTACGCAGCTCATCGTCATTTATTGCAAGTTGCTGCTGACGAGACTCTTCAATGGCACGGCTCCTGGCCGTCTCCTCCTGCTTGACCTGTTCTTGTTGGAGAGGCAACATTTCCCGATTCTTTACAGACTCCCCTAATCGGAGTTCATTGTCTATCAAGATGGCCCGAGCTCTAGCGATCGTTTCCTGGGCTCTAGAGATGGCAGCCTGACTCTCCCCAATCTCAGAGTCCACCCTCCTCAGATCTCCAAGAATGGATTCCCGACTGACTTCGAGCTCTGTCAGCTCCTGAGACCATCTCTCTTCCTGCTGCCTTAAAGCATTTCTACGCGATGTTGATTCTGCCCGAAGCCGCGCCAGTTCTATCTCAGTGATCGCCTCCACATCCGCCTGATGGAGCGTGTGTAGCGTGGTCACCTGCTCTTCTAAGACTGCAAGGCGGGCCCGGTAAGGAGCTGCTCGATCTCGTCCCCCAACTTCTTCGATGTTTTCCAAATAGCAGAATAACATTGGACGTGCGAAGTTAAAAAAATCGTGGCCAGCAAGGACCATTTCGATACATCTCTTTAGTAAATGCATAAAATCAACAATACTGAAGTTGAAAAGTTATTCAAGAGGATTTGAAGTGTCAGCAGGCAAAGCGGGTAATGCCAAGGGAGATGTCACGGGCAGGGGAGCAGTGGCTACCGGAGTCGAAGAAGAAGCCCGTCCTTGTACCAGATTCATGATGTGGGGAACCAGTAAAGCCGCAGATCTGGAAGAACTGGAAACCTGAAGGGAAGCAGCGCTAGTACAGATCACCTGGGCAGCGCCACCTACAGGAGAAAATGAGGGAGTATTTCCACCAGAAGCTCCCCCACTTGCGGAAGTGGCTTCGAACGAGAACTTCAAATTATCCTCATCCCCTGCTGGAAGACTTGAAGCAGGAGGAGTTGCAGGTGTCACAGCAGCCACAATGATAGACGATGTTAGCACCGCTGACTGAGGAGCAGAAGGTGCACCGAAGATCACTGGAAAAGTCTCCCCGGAGTAAACTGGTGGTGTTGGAGACGGCATACTTGGAGACGGTGTGGCCTCTCTTGCTGCGGCCGCAATAATAACTTCTGTTCTTTCATCACTCCCTAATTCATCAATGGGAGTAATTGATGAGGAAATTGGACATGTGGTCGGCGTGAAATAGTCAGCGTCAAATTTATTTGCCGAACCACCCACTGAGCCAGTAGCGCCCGAATGGTCCACCCTGTCATCAGACTCCCCCTGAGTAGTAGAATGCCTCGGCGAGAGGAGTTGACCACCTGCATCTCAGAAAACAAAAAAAGTGATGTTACAGTAAAATAATAATAGGTAAAAGATAAAGCGCTAAGAGCCATACCAGGGGACACAAGTCCAGTTGTCGGACTTGAAGGGGGAGCCACTGTTGTTTCCAACAATGTACCCGTCTCGCTACCCGTTGGTTGCGCCGCGGATTGTGCAGCAGGCTCTACGGTCGGAGGAACCAAAACCTCAGCGACACTTGGAGCTTTAGCAGGTTCATCCTCCCTTGCCGACGCTAGGGGTATAGCTGAAGCCAATAAGTCTGAAGTAAGTTTGACAGCCACTTCTTGGGGGGCTATCAAAGTTTCATGGGCCAACTTCTGCTTCTTACCAGGCCTTTTCTTTAAGGCACCTCGGCGTTTGAGAGTTGGACTCAAGGGACGACTGACAACAGGCTGGGGAGCTCCTCCAGCATCAGTATTGTCATCGTCATCACCGGCATCGTCGTCGGACTCGCTGGCGTCTGAACGCTCAGCCGCGGCGCCAAGGAATTCTTCCATTCGTTTTATTCTCACTCTAGAAGCACCCTGACGGCTAATGTAGAAGGCCTCGATCTCCTTGCAACAACTGCGGTTGGAAGAGAAGCCGGGCACGTCAGCATTTTCAATGCTAAACCATGTGCAGAAGCTGAGGGTCATTGCCAGTTCTGGCGACTTCTGGGGTAAGGTGAATTCAGCTTCGGTTTTGCCCGCCGCAAAATGGAACCAGCCACGGGCACCTTCGTACAAGTTTCCCTCGTAAGCAAGATTCTTGTTCGGATTACCCACGAAGAGTTGAGAGTATCCGAACTGGTGAGCAAAGCGACTTGGGATGTACGGCTCAATTAGACACTTGATATCTTGACGATATACCAAGTGTCCGGGACGAATGTTGAGGAGCCACCAGAACGCTCCCGCAGATAAAGCAGTAAAATTATCTGCTCCCACAGCATCCTTCAGTTTTAACCCATATCCTCCGCCGGGAAAGTCAGGGAAATACCGGAAGATCTCATAGTTCTGAAAGCTACGAAGAGTCTTCCGAATTTGGGACATATAATTGTGCTTCCATGAAGAGCGTTCATACAACTCCACAAAGAAGCACTTCTCACCCGAACGGCGTTCAGCCGCACTCATCAAGGAGGGGCAGTGCAAGACGAGCCATGCCATCAAATAAATATAAGGAAGCTCCACCCTAGGGTTTGGAGTCTTCGGCTGGGCAGTCTCCTTCGATTTGCCCTTTTCTTTCCCATTGGCCTTATCAGCGGGGAGAAAATCATGACAGAGTGTCCGCAATCCATGTTGCATATTGCACACCATAGCAGGAAGAAGTCCAAGGGGTCGGCCATATGCAAGAAGAACCGCTGGATATACCACAGTCATTGCAATTGCTTCCTTGGGTAATGACGGCACGACGCATCTCTTCAGACACAGCATCAAAAACCCGGCGATGAGACCTCTGTTGGAGATCGAAAACTGGGATTGATAGTGGTAGCTCTTGAATGAAGTGCCAGGACCGTATCCATTCTCATTGGAGTCAGTGGTATAATATAATAGATAACGGCCCCTGGCTATACGTTGATCGATCTCTGAGATGGGGACAAGAGGATGGCCATGGGTAGTTGTCAAGCTATCGTTAGAATTCAAATTGGCAAAGAGGTACTCGACCCATTTCTTGTGGCCGATACCATGATTACGCGCACCTGCCAGGTCAGCGCAAATACGATAATGGCACATCATCTCCCAGTATGTGGCATAGACGCGTTCATCCTTAGCCATCAATATGTTTAACTCCTCGGTGGAAGGGATGTATTCTTCATAAGGGACTTCACCCATGGAAAGCCCGGAAACCTCGAACATCTCGTGGAGAGCGAACCCTAGCTCACCCACTGGTGTAAAGAGAGTGTAGGTCTCGGGGTTGTACATCTCCAAGAGGCAGAAGAAATGATAAGCACTCTGCGGGAACCCGAACTGGACGTTCCTGATGGCTTTATATAAGCTGATATCCTTTAAGATGGGCTCGTGGGAATCCAACATGTACTGAACAAGGCGAGCCCACCACATATTACTAGAAGAATGAACCCAGCCAGGCATCCTAAAGTCGCTAGCCGGGTACTGACCATCCTTCGCCAGGAACTCACTTAAGAAACTTTGTGCGCGGGATGGGACTTCTCCTACTGGAAGCTCCTTGCCAAATCGGCCTGGAAGCAAGCCAGTAATGCATCTGGGGGGACCATCTTGATAAACCCCTTGTGCACCAAATTTGCCTGTTGGGACGCCATCTTGCTCTTGAATTAGTCCCCACTTTAATTCCCGAGGCATCGCCAGCCTCTGAAGATAGACCAGGGGATAGCTACGATCCATTCTAGGCAGAAACATCAGCATTTCGCCTGAGTTATATAACCAAACGCACTCCTCTTCAAAGAGGATATCATCTGATTGATCCATCTGGTCTCCAAAGAGGAAGGCCGGTTTCTCCATCGCCTCTCTATTCAAAGTTTCGAAGGCTGCATCAGTTATAATTTCTCGCGCAGTAGTGGGGTGATACTTGATCAACTTTTCCTTGCGCTCCTTCGGGTCTGGCTTATATGAAGCCAAGATAGTGGTGAAACGAAATTTGCCGGAGGGATCAGAACCCCCAGCAAAGCCGAAGTAGTTCTTGTGGGGAAGAGATTCCATCGAATACCCTACTGCAAAAAGAAAGCAGAGTTAGAGAAGTTTCTATAAGACAGAAAATTTCTCTAAGTATGGACGTGCGAAGCTAAAAATTAGAATGCGCGAAACTAAAAATAGCGCCGCGCGAAGCTAAAAATTAGACCGCGCAGAAGTCAAAAGAACCTCGCGTTTCAGCGCGATTGCTACTTAAAATAGCCTCGCGTTTCAGCGCGACTGCTACTTAAAAGAGCCTCGCGTTTCAGCGCGACTGCTACTTAAAAGAGCTTCGCGTTTTAGCGCGACTGCTACTCAAAATAGCCTCGCGTTTCAGCGCGACTGCTACTCAAAATAGCCTCGCATTTCAGCGCGACTGCTACTTAAAATAGCCTCGCGTTTCAGTGCGACTACTACTTAAAATAGCCCCGCATTTTAAAATGCGAGGATGACGCGATAACTTCGCGTGAGAAGAAAGCCAGAGGCTTTTCTTTTTCTCCAAGCCATATGGCCGGAGTACGGCGATCTCGCTGATGAAGGAAGTGATTAACTGGTTAGAATCAAACCAAATCACTCTAAAATATCCTAAAGAGTCTCGATAGAGAGATTCTTACCCCCAATAGGCAAAACGTGGGCTGGCGCGTCGCCGCCATGGCCGCTGCCACCACTGCTTGCGCCAGTCGCCGATGATGGAGCTGCACGAGAAGTAGCGCGGTTTTGGGTGCCATTACTTGAAACTTGAGGAAAATCGACGGAAAACTGGGAAGAAATCGGTCGGAGAACGTTAGGGTCGCCTGAGCTCTGATCGTCCGAATCTCTACGGTTTCTGGAAAATTCTCGAGTGAAGTGAGAAGAAAAAGAATAGAGATTTCATTTAAATGAGGGAAACCGCCTCTTGGAATTCGGTGCGGATTTCGGAGAAAATGACTGGTCAGTTACTCTCCAAAACGCGGAGCTATTAGCCTCGCGTGATAAAAAAACAAGTGAAGATATTAACTCCGCGCAACTCTACGCAACTCCACGAAATGCGAAGATAATTTGGTATTTTAGCTTCGCGTTCTCATGAAAAACTTGGATTTTTGGCTAAGTTAAAGATGATCCCTATCCGATCACTTCAGGTATTAATGATCTAAGTTACGCAAATTTTACCAAAATTATTAACCATCTATTTGTTGAGCAAGCAAAATTATTGAAGCCAACAGATAGAGAGGAAAATAATTTATCTTTATTCATGAAGCAAGAGATTACAAAGAGGGAGTTATAGCTCTCCCAAAAGCTTCTACATGATCATCAACTCATCAATAACCTAACGGTGAGATTTCTCTACGGGGTGTTGAAGCTCAGTCCCCTGGTTCACATGCAAAAGATCTCCTCTGCAAATGTCAACTTGGATCTGTCATCTGAAATGAAGTACGAGAGGAAAGAGAAGTGCCGCAAGCCCTTACTTGAGCTTGTAGCTCCTTCAAAAATTTACCTCTAGGAGCCAGAGCTTGAAACCTGCAACTATATTGTAAAGCATATGCTTCTGGCCTCCTTAGAGTTACTTTCGCTGATAAAGATCGATGGACCTGCATACGCTCCTCTTCAAAAAGGATCGGACTTACTGCAAAAAGAACAGAGTTTCTAAAAGTGTGAAAACGCGGAGCTAAATTAACTCTGCGTGCAGTAGAGGAAATAGCCTCGCGCTTCAAACGCAGAGGATGACGCGATAACTTCGCGTAAAAGAGGGACAGTTTCTCTCTGCTATTTCCTTCTCTTTCATAGCCTCGCAGATTCATCGCGACTGCTAATCAAAGATAGCCTCGCAGATTCATCGCGACTGCTAGTCAGATAAGCCCCGCGTTTCAAGCGCCGGGATGACGCGATAACTTCGCGTAGAAAAAGAACAGAGTTCCTCTATGACTTCTCCTTCTCCTTTAAGCCTTACGGCCGGAGAACGGCGATCTCGCCGGTAAAGTAAACAATTGGCCGGATTAAACCAAGCCAAAACATCTCAAGATGATTCTTAGAAGCCCAAGAGTTAAGGTTTTTTACCTTCGGAAGACGCTGTATAGACTGGTTTGCCGTGGCATCTACTTCCACGACCGCTGCCATTAACGCCGGCCAACGTGCGTCTAGCCAAACTCCTCTGAAATGACATCCTAGTGGTGAAAATCTATGGAGAGTTAAAGGGAAATCAATTGAAGATCGCTCATTGACATCGCTCACTCGGTTGAAGGGGTTGAGAACTCTTCAAAATCTCCGAATGAAGAAGAAGATGAGCCGAGAAGCTCTATTTAAACAGGATTTCCGTCGCTTGGTATTCGGCGCAGAAATTCTAAGTAATTAATGAAACAATTACTCATTTCACTGAAAATGAGGAGAAGCTGATTAGCTCGCGTAGGCGAGCATAACGCGAAGGAGACTTGGTATTCTAACTCCGCATTTTCAGTTTGAAGATCCAAAGTATTTCAAAATTTGCTAAGTTCAAAGCCATTTTGAAAACTTTGGAGGGGGTTCTGTTGGCAGTGAAAATTTCTGAATAAAAAGAGTTTTTCACAACAGAACGCGGAGCTAATCCATAGCTCCGCGTCTGGCTATTTTTAGCCTCGCGTTTGAGTAAACGCGGAGATGTTCAATAGCTCCGCGCACTGGTTATTTAGCGCCGTGTTTTGATGCGATTAAAGCTCCGCGTTAGCAGATAACCAGAATCTTAAATTGATTGAGATTATGATTTGGGCTTATCCAAATACCAAATCAAGTCCAATTAGAATTCTAAATCAAGAGATTTAAATCAATATTAAATATATGATTGGAATCCTTGATGAGAGCAAATTCTATTCAGATAGAAACTCTCTCAAAATCTTCTGGAGCTATAAATACCTTCCTGGTAAAACCCTAAGGGAGCTTTTTTTTTGGATCTTTTGGAAGTTTTGGATAAAGTTCGAGTTACGCGTAAGAGTCTTGAACGAATCAAAACCAAAGATCAGAGGTCTTCTTCTTTCTTTCGATCCTTTTGGCAATTCAAGTACGCGAGAGAGCCTTGAAGCCTTTTTGTGATCGTTTTCCTCTTAGAGAATTCAAGTTACGCACAGAGCCTTGGATTCGTGAAGAGCAAAGACCAAGAAGATCGTCTACAGTCGGCCGATATCTTCAAAAGAGAAGATTTCAACGTACCAATCGTCCAAAGGAACTACTATAGATCCCATCGCCACTGATCCCACACAACACATTGTAAAAGAGAGAGATTGAACTATAAGATCCTCTCGTTTGTTCTTCTTTATATATCTTGTTCACTTCTATTGTAATTTCAGTTAATTCGATGGAAGGAAGCAAAGAAATTTTTGCCGCGAACACTATAAAAAGGGTTTTGGGTTTTTAGTTTTATGCAACGCAAAAACAATTAGTTTTTCTTTGCTTTATAAAACTGTTTTGAGAAAACAGTTTTTATATGGAAAGTTTTCCAATTTGGAAAAATTTCAAGTTGTAATTTTGAGGTTTGAAAAAATTCTTCTATTTTTGGGGTAGTTTTCAAGTTGTAATTTTGGAATTTGGAAAAATTATCTTATTTTTGGGGACTTTTCCAATTTGTCATTGCTCGTTGTACTTTGATGATTCCAATTTATCAATGCTCGTTGTAATTTGAAGCTTTGTGATAGTAGATTGATTGTCGACGTCCAAGGATATAGGTAACATTTACCGAATCTCGTTAAATTTCGTGTTTTCTCTTATTTGAATTAGTTTCTTTATTTTTCACTATTAGTTCCTATTTAGTATTCCATTTGTTATTGTGTGACATTATACTAGGTGCTTATTTGTATGAGTAAGATACCTGCTTTTCGCAACAAGTGGTATCAGAGCCGAAGTTTCGATCGTGGCATAAGAAAATTATTGAAAAAATGACAGAAACTTCTTTATCTACACTAGCTAAGGTTACTATAACTAATGCAAAATTCGAAATTGAGAAGTTTGATGGCCGTAATAACTTCGATATGTGGTAGTGCCAGATTTTGGATATTTTTTATCAGCAATAGTTAGATATTACACTGGAAGAGGAGAATCCAGAGAAGATAACTGATAAAGAATGAGAAAGAATCAATCCTCAAGTATGTGGCACCATTCGATTTTGTCTCACAAGGGAACAGAAGTACCCTTTCATGAGAGAGATGTCAGCAAGTAAGCTGTGGAATGAGCTGGATAACAAATTTATGAAGAAGAGCAGTGACAATCAACTTTATTTGAAGAAAAATTTGTTCCGCTTCTAGTATCAACCAGATACATCCATCAACTATCACATTACTGCTTTTAATAAATTAATAGCAGATTTGTGTCTGTTTTACTTCGTAATATATGATAATCTTTTTGTAGGTACTCATTTGAGATTTCGCATCTTGAAAATCTACTTTTTGAAAACCAACCTAGTTTGGGTCTGCCTTAAACCCACTCACTATCTAGTGCTCAATTTGGTTCGACAAATTTAGTCAGCTAAACTTTGCCATCAGCACCATATAAGTTTATTTACAAAGATAAGTTAATTGGTACTTGACTTGTATCAAGAACGATGAACTGCTCTTGATTCGAAATCAACACCATAAGTGATATTGTGCAGTGGAAGGGACTTTCAGCATGGTATCAGAGAAACCCAGGTTCAATTATTGTCGGGCGTGTTTTAAAAAAAATTATACCACTGCGTAAAACTCGAGTTTCTGTCCAAAAATGGGCCTTCAATTTGGAGACATGTTAAAATACAAAATAATTACCCTCACCATAAGTTCGGAGTTTTGTTATAGTGGAATGGACTTTCAACATATTGATATCCATCAATCCATCCCTAACTCATACTCTTCTTTGTAATATAATTATATCGGTAATTTTCGAGTAAAATCGACTCTATTCGTTTATGCCCATGTAATTTTTTTTTCTATTCACATTTCTTACTATTGGCTTGTACACATTTTTTTTTCCCCAAGTTTTAGAGTTCCATTATTCATACTAGTATTTATTTTGCAGATTTTAGAGGTAGGGATGACCTAACAAAAAGCAAATAAATCTTTACAATTTACAATGTTGAAATTGAATTACGATCTAAATTTTAGATTAACTAATATCCATCTCCAACCATAAACTATTAAAATTGTCCCTAAGTATAATTTATCAACAGAAATTTAATTAATCAAATATAAATTTTTCATTAGATTATTATTACTTTTTTAGATGAAATACAGTTTCAGCCCCCAAACCTATTTCCTAAGAATAAACTATCAAATTATCTCATGACCGTCAAGGTTAAATCTAGATCTTTGGAATTAGTTTATCCATGCAATCTAAATCATGTAATCATAGAAATTATGGATCTTTAAGACAGAAATCATATCATAATAAGTAATCTGAGTATAATGTCTCATTTAAATCCTAGAATGTAAAATTTAGCTACTCATGTTCAAAATAAAATCAGAAGAAATAATAAAAGAATAAGCTATAAGAACAAATAATAGAAGAAGAAATTTCGTTTACCAAAGAGTGATTACAAAACTTTTAATGAGTTTCTTTGCTAAAGCTCCAAGCAATGTTTAAAATAGCGATAACGGTAACGTAACGTTTTGCCTTTGTTAGGTTATGTCACATATAGCGTAACGCATAACGTAGGTTACGCAATTTACTATTTTTTTAATAAAAATAAATATAAAACTATATAAAATAATCTTTATAAATTGAAAAAGAAATAAAAAATTCTAAAAACAATATATAACTATTTTGTAATACATAATCTATTATAAATTTTTATTAAATTTTACAATAATTTTCACATTTATCTTTATAAATTATAATAACTCCGCAATCGTAATTCCAAACATCACCTAAATTAAAAAAACAAGATTACAATTCTTTATCATTATTGTAATTTATATTTTCAAATGATCAATTTATCTTATTTGTAATTATTGATTTCAATTCGGTTAAAAATTCAATAGAATCAACAAATATAATATTTCAGCAACCGTATAGGAACTACAACAAGCGAATAAGGAAACAATCGCTAATTAGCAAGTTAGTAATTCTATAAGCAACCAAATAAGCCAAATCAAGTAACAAAATTTCAGTAATTCATTAATAATCAAAATAATAAGCAACAAAAATATAGATATTACTAAAAAAAAATAATAGTAAATAACGTAACATAACATAATTTAACGTAACGTTACGTAATATAACATAAAATAACATAAAAAAAAACGTACTGTTACGGTGCACTGAGTTATTTCCAGTTATTATGTAGCGCTGGAGTTCCGTTAGGTTACGTAACGCAATTTAACGGGTTTCATAACGCGTTATTTTCAACATTGCTATAGGAAATCTGAATGTAATTAACCCTTCTATTTATTAGCAATGTCGACGTTTTCTTGTGATTTTGGCATCTTTAAAAATTCTGCATTTGACAATAAAATCACCATTGCTTGGCCTTTTATGGTTAGCTGGGTGACGTACCATGGGGAGTTTCCCAAGAAGCACACCATTTTTCCTAGTGAGCCCACTTTGTAACTGTCTGGACTTTGATTTCGGATCAAAAAAACAAGAGAAGTGGGCTCACTAGGAAAATTGGTGTGCTCCTTTGGAAACTCCCCGTACCATGTGTCGAACTCAATTAACTCGAATCCTCAATTCCGCGTCTAATGAGATCTCTCAATCTTCGTGCAAGTGGACCGATTAAGTCTGACATAAACTACATGGGTTGTGTGGACCAAGAGATTTAGTTAAGGGTAGTGAGTCTCTAAACATTCCAAAATAACATCAAAAGTGCATATCCAGAAATTCTTTGATTTCATATAACAAGGAATATATCCCGTAAGTAAGTGTTACAATTAGGGATGATAATGGACGCGCCCATAAACCTAATTTCGGTCCGTCCTATACAAAGTTTTGAATTAAAAAAAAAAAATTTAATTCAAAATTTTGTATAGAAAAAGCTAAAATTTGACATGTTAACGCGTCCATTACCATCCCTAATTGCAATATGCCCAACATGTCATCTACAAGGACTTGTATGTTTCGACTGATTTTAGTCTTGAAAAATTTGTTGTCAAGACACTGATAAGTTGTCCTCACATATATAAATCCTGAAGGCATTATTTTATAGCAGTAGATATCTTGGTCGGTGATAAAAGATGTCCTAGCTTCGTCTTCCTCAGACATTCAAATGAGATTGTGTATGGAGAAATCGTCCATAAAACTAAGCAATTGGTGCATTGAGGCTGAATCTACTAATTAATCCACGAATGTTGTCACTAAAAAATTTTAGCGACGATAATTATGTTTTTAGTAATAATTTTTCTTATCATGAAATTCCTGTTTTCTTGATATTCAATTTATGAAAAATAATATGCTGATATATCCCTGCCATATCTTTTGAAGCCTAAGCAAATGCATTCTCATGGCTTTCGCTATTCAACGTTTTTGCCTTTGATGAGGACAGTCCTTTGATTTGTATATTTGGCATGGTTTTATTTTTACAGATTGTGCCAATTGTTGACGTAGAATTTACTCGACTAAGTTCGTCAAGCCAATTTGAGAACAAGATGGAGATTGGGCTCGAGTTAGACTCGAACCAAATTGGTTTGATAAAAATGGATTACCGAGATGACATATCTCGGATGAGTACCCGCAATATAATTATCATATAATAAAAAATACAATACTAGAATACGTATGTAGCAGTTCAAAGAGTTTCAACCGAGATAGATCTCGAACGTTAGTCCTTGAACAAAAATCCTTGAACAAATTAAAATCATTCATCTGAATTGGTTTTCAATGTAAGGATTACAACACTTACAACTCTCTTTTTCCACTCAAATCTAAAGATTACAAAAAAGTTCAGTTGGACTTGATCAGCTAATAGTATTCTAATTATATTGGAACACTAATTAGATGTTGAATAGTAATACTATATATATCTTTTGTATATGATATAAGAGATGCGAAACAATTGATGGGAGAGAGAGAGCATTTTATTATTATGAGATATGTGAGAGATAGAGAGATACTTGAATCTCTTCTTATAATTTTTTTTTTTCTTCGGATAGTGGATATTTCTTTCGTTGTTCCCATTGACGTAGATCGAACTACGTTAACTCTTCTTCTTGTATTTTTTTTTTTTTTTTTTGTTTTCTCCATCTCTATTAATTTGAGCCCAACAACTAGGTCTTTATTCTAGGTTTAATTGCAGAGCCTAATCTAAGCAAAGCCATCTCATCTTGGAGGATACTTATAGTTATTAACATTTGCTAATGGGAGGAATTGTGCTTGAAAAAGGATTTAACATGAAGTGAGAGATGAAGGCCATCTGCTTAGGTTACAAATCCAGTGCCCCATGGTCTCCCCCATCAAGATCAGTTCAGTAGGTGAGGTCGTTACAAGGGGAGTTTCTAAATGAGCACACCACTTTTCCCAATGAATCCAATATCTAGTATATTTTTAGTCTGAACTGAACGGTTCTTGAAATCCTTTGCAAACTCCCTTTACAAGCGACATGGAGCCACATGTCCAGGCACGATAACATATAAAACTCAATTTCGCTCGTAAAAATCTCTGAGCATGAGCATAGTAAAGTGAACAGCCTGCCTTTTTCTCCTTTGGTGGGAAAATAAATAAATAATAAGAGTAGAGATTTAATTAACATAAAGTGAGCTAATAAGATTGTGGTGCAGGTTGTTAGGGAGACATGCCATGAGACTCTTTTGAATTTTACAGTGTTGAAGTCCAGTAACGTGATAGTTGAACAACGTAATTGATTAAATGATACTAAAATTGCAATTTACAAGTTTAACTAATTTCCACTTTTTTGTGCCTTTAAATATTCATTTCTTAGAAAAAAGATGGTACGTAATATATCACAATTTAATCTCATATTTGTATCTTTATTATTGAGCACGAGGCTTAGATTCATAGATTTTGTATTCAATGAATATCTTGTTTATGATTATGTATTATATTATCCTTCTTATATAAAATTTTGAATTAAAAAATAAATTTTTAATTTTTAATTTAAAAATTGATCCACGGACGAGTCCACTATAAGAACTTTTTATAGAAACATATGATCAAATTCCTGATGAATAACTTTTTTTTTAATATAATTTTTTTTGAATATAAGTGGGAAGGAACCCCCATGATAACAGGAAATTAAGGAACTCTCTATCTAATTAGAGGCAACTCCTCGATAATGCCAAATAACATAGCCTAAGTATGTCGATGATGAATTGAAAATTAATCGATGCAAATATATATACATGTTGAATGTCTTAGAAATTTAGGAGTCAATTATTCATAAACTCTCTCGCTCTGGTAAAGGAGATATGCAAAGGGTTGAGCAGAAACCCATCGGTTCGGATTATCCAGTTTTTTGTTCGGTTTAAAAATCGAAATTAATTATGAATTTTGGATCGGAGTTTCGATGGCTATAGCTACAATCAAAACTGACTAGAAAAACTGAATTTTTGCAATGTAGTTTATTATTTTTTTTTGATTTATTTTCAATGTGTTTTTCTTTTAAATATTTGATAAAAAAACATGTGATTGTTATTTTAATAGATAGAAAAAAAAAATAGAAAAGAAAATTGTTATCTTTCCTACAAAATACACGCATTTATCATATATTTAGTTTCAAATCCAAATAACCGAAAAACCAACCAAACCGAACCGAATAAAAAATTCAGTTTCGGTTTTCTTGGAGTTCAGTCGATTTCGGTTTCGGTTCTACTACTTCGGTTCAGGTTTTGATTGGAATTTTTTCATCCAAAACTAAACCGAACCAACCAATACTTATCTCTAGATATGCATGAGGCATGAGCTTATGTGCTAAAACTGCATGAATTACGCTTAATTGGCATGAGTTGGAGGTTAGATTGGAGCCATCACGTTCTCACAAGAATAATCATGCGTGAAGTTAGGCATCATTAGTCACGAGAGATAAAGAGGACTGCTGTTTGCGGTTGCATCTATAAAGTGCACATCCACAAAAAGCTATAGTCTATATGGGACCTAATTGAATCTAACCATGATAGCTCCTCCACTTTCCAAATGAGCACACCATTCTAGTGAGCCCACTTTTCAACTGAAAGTCCGACCGAAAAAAAACTATCTAGTAGGTTCACTAGGAAAAGTGATGTGCTCCTTCTTGAAACTCCCCTCCTCCACTTTCGTGTACTTTGCTACCTAATGTTGGAGTCGACCTCTGCCTAGACTTGCCGGATAGATGGATAGATAGGCAGGTAAGCTGCACCGGCATAGGTTTCTCGTATTATTGACCAAAAACATTGGCCAACAATTACTACAGAGATTGATCAAGCCCAAATTTCTGTGTTCTTTATAGCAAGAACGGAGAGTTCAAAGATCACCTAATACTAACTTGCAAATTTACTATGGATCTCTGGACTTATCGTGCGAGAAGTCTTGTACTTAACATCAATAGGGAGGAGGATGATAACATTTGGAGTAGGCTGTGTTTTAGTAACCAGTCTCTCTGCCAATCTAGGACACTAACTGCAGTAATATGCTGGAATGTTTGATTAGAAAGAAATAATAGAATTTTTAATTATACTGCTCGTTCATTTCATATTTACACCAGACTAATTTTGCATGATGTTATTTTTTGGTCAAATACACCTTCTGATGAGGAACAAGTGCAGATCTCGGATGGATCGTCTGAAAATGATTTAGGCTCTCAGCCTGAATAACAACCTCCCCTTGGAGCAGAAGGAATGCTCTTTTAGACAAGTAGAGAGTCTTGAATTTTTCTTTTTTTATTTTTTAACTTATGTAAGGATTATTGTATTACGAGAGCTACTCATGTGGGTGGCCATACTCTCTAACTTCTAGTTCTATTATTTACTTGCTAATGTAACGCGGAGAATTACAACATGCCATTTTGCTTTAAAAAAAACAATTATTACGAAGATACATGTACAAATGAAAGTATGTATAAATCAAAGCATGAACCCGTAGCTCCTAGGAAATCACTCTCCTCTTCATCCAGCGAAACCCTTATAAGATTTTCTTATCACCCACCAATACCTCTAGGTGAATGCGACCATAGACTCCAGCGATTTCACCCGACTCATACATTCGATCAGAAAAATTTTCCGGCGGCAGTTGGTGTCTTCTACTCTTAGATCCGATCTAATTTCCAACTTCTAAAGATGAACTTCACTGTCGGAAAATTTTTCCGACGATGGTCGGAATCTTCTACCTTCGGATCTGATCAGAAAACTCCGATCAGAACCGACTGAACATCCCTACTACCACCACCGCCAAGCAATTGCCACGCCTCTCAGAATCTTTCGATATTCTCTTAATTAGAAAAAAAAAAAAATTAGTTCCAAACTAGATCCCAATAGCTTGTAGTACACTTGTGTGTGTGTCATGCAGTACTTACCAACGATTTGATCTGTCTCATTATAGAGTAATTGCGATTGTTTGGCAATATATTATAATTTGGATTTATTATATGCATATATTATTTAACTTTTGTAGGTTTTGTCAATGGCAATGCAAGTTTGAATGTGAACCCACAATGTTTTATTGCATGAAGAAGCACTCGGATTGTGAGCTTTTACGACTCTGATGATAAATAATAACGAAAAGCTTTATGCAAACGTTACCAAGCATGCTTGATTGGGGAGTTTCCAATGGAGCACACCACTTTTCCTAGTAAACCCACTAGATAGTTCTTTACTTTCAGTTAGAAAGTAGGCTCATTAGGAAAAAAATGGTGTGCTCCTTTGGAAACTCCCACTTGATTGTGGATTGCTTTCCACAATGAATCAGAAGATTTATGAGAGTTTCTAAAGGGGCACACCATTTTACCTAGCAAGCCCACTTTGCAAAATATTTTTGGTTTGCCGGACAGTTATTAAGTAGGCTCACGAGGAAAAACAGTATGCCCATTTAGTTATCTATGCATCAGTCAATCAAGAACTTTATGATTTGACAATTAGGTGTTCGCAGTGGATGTATTGTAAAATTTGAAAATTTTACGGTTAGCCTTCTTTGCCTCAACTTTAAGCAGTGAATGGAGATTTCGGGAAATTCTATTTATGCACTCTTGACGTCCAGATTTCTTTTTATATCAAACTTCAATTTTGAAATATCACAAATTTACTCTCTGCATTCTAAATTTATTCCACTTTTAACCCTCACTCCCTCTATCTCTACTTTTGTCGATCATCGGCCGGACTTCCTTCCCCAAATTTTTTTTCCCAAAATCAAAATTTAAACCCTAATTTCATTTTTCCCAAAATCAAAATTTAAACCCTCATTTCACTTGTCACCAGTGAATTCAAAGAATTTAAAATTCTTTCTAATCTTTTAGAAGGTCAAAAAATCAAATTGATGAGTTTGCGTAAGATGTGTTTTTTTATTTAAATACCCAAAAAAAATATTTTTTAAAAGTTTTAGAGAGAAAAAAAAGGAAGAAGACGATGGATCGTAGTTTTAGATTTTAAGAAGTCATAATTTGGGGTTTAAAAGGATAAATTAGTTTTTAAAAAAATAATATCAAATTTGTAATTATTTACAAGTTTTAAAACCCCTTGTGTAAATATAATTTCCTAGAGATTTCCTAGCAAGAAAAAAAAAAAAAACTCTAAGCGGAGATCAGCTAGCATTGGTAGAACTGCTCACCTTAACAATTACCATGACTAAACCAAAGCAAAATGATCATGAATTTTCTAAATATAGAAGACTACCATAACCTATATTTTCTAAAGAGAAAACAGGAAATTCTCCGACAGTGTTCCTTCACCGCCGCTTAGAAAGCCCAATAAAATTATTATACGTAGCACCACTTAAAATAACAAATAAAAAAATTCTCTTAACCGCCTTTTGAGTGACAAATAAAAAAATTCTCTCAACCGCCTTTTGAGTGACGTCACGTATAATATTTTTATTGTACCCTCTAAGCGGCAGTGAAAGAACTCCCTTCACCGACAGTGAATTTTCCGTTTATGGGAAGGCAAAAGGTATAGGGTTTTTTTTTCCCATGGTATGAGGCCGAAAGATACAGTACATAGACAAAAGTATAGAAACAAGACATAAGGAATTTGACTGCATAGCCGACCGCCCAACAGGGCATGAGCAATTTGGGTGCCATATAACTTTCCAGTAGCCCGAAAAAAAAGATACAAGATATCTAAATTCAGATAGAGATTGATATTAGATGGAGATTGATACCGATAACGAGTGGCATTACATATAGAGATTTTTACATATATGTCCCTTACATCTTTAAAAATTAGAATTTAGTCCTCAAATCTTCATATTTATAATTTAGTTCTTCGAATCCTTTAGATTACCTCACTTTAATCTCCCAACCATATTTTTTATCTGAATTTTCCGTTATACCCCTGAGTTACTTCATTTTAATCCTCCATTTCCTCTTCCTCCTCTCTTTCTCTTCTGATTGGATTTCCCTCTCCATTCTTCTCCTCTCTCTCTTTTCCCAGTTAATCTATAAAGTGAAGTAACTCAGGAGAATCCAATAAGAAGAGAAAAGAAAGAGAGAGGAAAAAAATAAAGAAAATAACCCAATAAAAAGAGGAAAAGAGGAGGAAGTGGAAAGGGAGGATTAAATTTAAGTAACTCAGGGGTACAAAGAAATTCGGGCCAAAAATATGGTTAGGAGGCTAAAGTAAGGTAATTTAAAGGATTTGGAGGATTAAATTATAAATATGAAGATTTAAGAGACTAAATTCTAATACTTAAAGATGTAAGGGACAGATAAGTAAAAATCCCTGCATAATATATGGGACTCACCGAGAAGCATGGGATGTTGGGTACCAAAAGCAGAAAGAAGAGAAAAGATGGGTGAACTCAACACAGTGATGATTGCCAGCCACAATGCAATGAGAAGCGCTGCCCCCACGAACTTTTTCTTTCTCAGTCATGCCTTCTCGCTTTTCTTATGATGGGGTTGTTACTGATATCATGCAGTGTATCTCTCTCTCTCACTTATCGATATCCACGTGCCATGACTCCAACACACATCCTATGATAACAGGAACATGAATGTACAGATGACAGAGATTGATTTTATAACAACATGCTCAGACGGTGTAAAAGCTAAAGGGGCATTACTGGTTTGTCCTCAAATCTTTATATATTATGATTTAGTCCCTCAAATCTTCATATTTAGGATTTAGTCCCCCAAATCTCCCAAATTACTACAATTTAGTCCTTCTCCCTAAATTTCACATAATATCCACATGCCATGACTCCACCACACATCCTATGATAACAGAAACATGAATGTACAGATGACAGAGATTGATTTTATAACAACATGCTCAGGTGTAAAAGCTAAAGGGGGCATTACTGGTTTGTCCCTAAAATCTTTATATATTATGATTTAGCCACTCAAATCTTCATATTTAGGATTTAGTCCCCCAAATCTCCTAAGTTACTACAATTTAGTCCTTCTCCCTAATTTTTGACATGATATTACCATGTTACCCCTCCTTTTTCATTCTCTCTTCCTCCTCTCTTCTCCTCCTCTCTTTCTCCTATATTCTCATTTTCTTCATTATTCATCATCTCTTCTCCTTCTCTCTTCCTCCTTTCTTCTCCCAATGAAAAAAAGATGAGGAAGAGAGAAGGAAGAGAGAAGGAGAAGAGTGGAGAAATAATGAAAAAAAGGAGAAGAGAGGATGAAAAGAGAAGAAGAAGAGAGAGGGAAGAGAAAGAATGAATAAGGAAGGGTAAAATGATAATATCATGTCAAAAATTAAGGAGGGGATTAAATTGCAGTAACTTAGTAGATTTGAGGAACTAAATTCTAAATATGAAGATTTGGGGGACTAAATCATAATATATAAAGATTTGAGGGGCAAACCAGTAAATATTCCAAAGCTAAAATGCTTTTACTGCTCTAAAAGTGATGGTGCCCCTTTTACATGTTAGATAAATTGAGGGGGGTTAATAATAAACATGGTTAAGAGAAGGCTCGGTAAAAATACAATTGGGATCATGACAAGAATGCTTACAGGATAAAATCAATCAAGCCTGAGACTTTGTAGATAAATACAAACTTGCACGGTTTGATCACCGCCCGAACACAAAAGAAGACAGAGAGTTGTATGCCCATAATAGAAGAGAGAGAGAGAAACGAAAGAAATCTTTATCTTGTTGAAAAACCATCGGGAACTTGTTATTTATAGGACCAGGAATTGATCCAACCAGTTATGTTGTTATCCATTGGGAACGGTTAGAGCACAACGAATATAAATCCGTTGGAACGGGAGTTTCCGAAGGAGCACACTAATTTTCCTAGTAAGCCCACTTCTCAGTGTTTTTTTTGTCCGGACTCACTTAAAACAAAGTGTTAAGTAAAACATAATGCAATTGCCACTTCTTGTATTCATGAGAGCCTCTTCTCGAATTTTCAACATATTATGAAGTGTGGGCCGCGTTAAGAGATTTTCTTCTCAGTCTTTCAAGTGTACATAGAATACGTGTGGCTGACTCGAAACTTCTTTGTTAGTCATTACTGCTATTCATAATTTAATTTATGCTATTGACCCTTACTACTGAACATTTGATATTTATTGTTCATATATATATATATATATATATATATATATATATATATATAGACCCTAAAACATATAGAGTTCAAACTTTTACATGTTTTCACTTGTAACCTTAACGTCTCTGATCACATGCTATTCATGCACTTATGTCTCTGATCACATGCTATTCATGCACTTATCCCGTCCATGTCCATTGTATTATATACATGTAAGGTTCAATTTTCTGAGTTCAGTGTTGGCAACGAGGGCTAGAGACTGCCATTGGACAATACATATTACTTGGAACAGGAAAAGCAACAGTAGATTTTTTGAATTTTACCTTTCGTATTTTTCATTGGACACTGTCGCCTTATCATATATCCGTATGTATCAGACTCGAAACAATATGCTAAATCTTGTCCTCCCCACTTGTGTGTGTGTATCAAATTTGTGTTGTGGACTTATTTTATGTATCATTTTATATAGCAATAGAACCCACCTTTCAAGACTAGTAGAACCTAACTTTCAAGACTTTGGATGTGTTTATGTTGAGTTTATTTGCTCTGTTCTTTATTTAAGGTCTCATGCACACTCTTGTTTTTTTTTTTTTTTTTTTTTTTTTTTTTGCATATGCCTGCCGGTACGCACTCTGTTTCCATATTGTCTTTTGGAAAATGAAACATCTCAACTACTAGGGCACCTCACCCACTTGTCGTTACGAAGCCTCGCTATCACCATGATTTGATCACTATGAATGCATCTCGCCCATTTGCTAGCACAAGCCTAGTAGTCATCACCATGTGCTCGATCTTGAACCCATCACCATATGTTCTCTAATATTACTATTGGAAAAGGATGGTCTCCTACCCTGATATCAACTTGTTGTGATGCTTGAACATGCAAGATAGAAATAGAATTACAAGAAGACGAAGACCAAGAAATAGTATTGTTCGAATTGATCAAGTTCAACCTATATCTACAGGGCAAAGATACAAGAGTTTTACTATGATAGATAATGCAAAAGATTTACAAAAGAGAACTATTTGTATAACTTCTCATATATCTCAAGTGTAATATCTCTCTTAACCAATTACAGGAGCTTTCAAGCTTTCGTCTACTCTCAGCTCTCAATATTTTGCCCAATAACCAAGAGTACAATATAAGATATCTTAAGGCCTTTATTGATCTCTCAATAGTAGATATCACCGTGACGAACACGTCATCTCAATGTCAATTTCCTTTATAAAGACTCAGCCCGTCCAATTTCAATCTCGAGCTCGACAGCTTCACAACATCGCAACTTCAACATGGCAGCAATATTCCTCTCTTGGCCACCATGCCGATAAGAAACGACTCTGTTTCTATACATCTCGGGTTGGTCTCCTCACAGCAAAACATTGGCAATTCCAATTAATCATTCAAATCTTTTCTTGTAGTAATCTTTTGATAATTTAATTAATCAGAACATTAATCTAATTAAAGAAACCAATTTAAGGAAACCATATTACTGTTGGATGGAAACGTATGGGCCAATTTTTGGGACCTCCCTACTCAAAGTTTTTAGATTAAAACTGAATATTTTATTTATTTTTTTTAGTTCAAAATTTTAAATAGCACAGACAAAAAATGACCGTAGACACATCTATTATCATCTCTCCTATTGACCAAGTTAAGGAAAACGACCCAGCGGTTGACCAAGTGATAGTGAATTCATGCAGGTCCAAGCTTTTGGACTGGACCCCAGTACATACCTCCAGTAGTCCCTTAAAGTATCTGCAGAAAAAAAAAACTCATTTGCAGACTTGTTGAGGAAATAATGCTTCGCACTGAGGTCATCTTGACCAATGTATGTATATAGAGTAGGGAGAGAATGGGCGGGTACAAAAACCAATTTTCGACTAGTCTTATTCAAAATTTTGAATTAAAAATAAAAAATTCATTTTTCTAATTCAAAATTTTAAATAGGACGGACCAAGAATTGGCCTTTGAACCTATCTATTCTCATCCCTAATAGAGAGCTTGCAAGAAGTACTTTTCCTCGGGTATTTAGTCCTACAGAGTCCCATGATATTGTGGGCTTCTATTATGATATTCTTGGACCTAAAGTGTTAGCTAACTATTCTAAACCTATTCCTGTTTCTCCTTGCTACAAGAATCCTGGTGTCTGAGGGCACTCCATTGCTGCTATTAAAGCTTCCTTCCTAATGAATGATACCCTTGGCTGATGTGCTATGGGAACTTACCCAATTTGTTGTTTAGATTAGCTGACAAGACCCCAGTGTTGGGAAAGTGTCTCACATCCACTCGGCGAAAATCTAAGTTTGATGAGAATTCAATTCAACATTGAGAACTGTTGGGGTTTTCCAAAATCCTAAACTCAGTTGGATTACTCAATTGTTGAAGGTTTTAGTTTTGTGGCTTTCTATTTCGATTAGGAAACTGTTTTTAATCCAATTATGACTAACGTATAGAGTTACATATATTCACCAATATGGAAATTTTGGATTATCACTAAAATCACTCAAGTATCTATTACACTATAATGACAATGCTTATGCAAATATATAGCCTATGCATACCTTACTACGAGGGCTTAGGAGACCCGTCAAGAAAAGAAAAGGAAACAAAAAGAATAAACAGCAACTGAATAGTCCCAAAATGAAATCAGCAAGCAGTCATATGCATAGGTAGTGATGAACCCTAGAGATGGGCAACACAATTCGTATTGAATTCAGAAATTATATGATATGTTGTGTTTGGTTTAGCAAATAAATCCATGGCATAACTGTTATTTTCTAATGCACGGTCCTTTGAGATCAAAACTCAACAATGTAGCTTAAATAGAACAAGAAGGAGAGATTCCCTGTACCTTTCGAAATCAATTCTTGGCCCTGGCAGCATTGTTTTCCTTTATTCGTGCTCGGTTGTCAAGTTTTACAAATCGCTTGAGGTCCTCGTAAGGAAGAGTTTGTGTGTCCTTCCTTCGTAGTTCGCTCAGTGGTGGCCGCTTGTCAAGCAAGTGCCAGAGCCAGTCAGGGTATTCAGAGTCTGGCAATATCTTGGGATCAGTACCGTCCTTGAGGATATTGGCTCCATACACTGTGGTACTCTTCATTTCTTTGGTCAGGACTTCTTTTAGAGCATCACCGCTTCCACCCTTTCCACCCTTCTTTGATTTTGCGCCAGCAGCAAATCCTCTGCTGCTCACCACCCCAATAGGCCTGTTAGCAGTGCTGATGTGCTTCAAAGTTCTTGCATAACTCATCGCCATATTCTCAACACAAGCGTTTCAACTTCTCTGCATTTAGTTTTTTATGAGTAGGAAGGAATCAGTATGCAATTTCAAAGTAAATCCAGTTATATTTGAGACGCATGACATCAAAAAATCATAAGCCTTCATGTTCATTAACAAATAAAACGAAACCACATGTTCTAAGCCGTTAGCCAAATTTTAAGCAAAAGAACAAGGGAATATTGGTACGTGAGAGAAATGTCCATTTACATCAACATATAAAAGTAAGGATCTTTTCCAGTATATAATGACTCAAATTCACTGAACGAGAATGCCAAACATAAATTGAACAAAGGGATCAAAATGAGTGTCATGTTAGAGCTTCAAAGTTCCAACAAAATTTTATTCACTGACACAGGTAGACAAATTGATTGCTTCAATTCTATATGCACATATACTTCAGTGTTTATTATCTTATAATTATATGATCAGCACCCCACCCCACCCAAACATACGCACACACGCACATGCGCGCGCACACACACACACACACACAATGTCCTTCCCTGTGGAAAAAGGTTAAACATGGAGTGTAACTCAATGTTAAGAAAGTACCAAAAAAAAGAATTGTTGCAGTTTCTAGGATTGGTATCAACTGATGTTAAGAAATAAAAGGCCATTATCATCAATTTGAGTACAATATCAGCATTCATTTTCAGTTTTCCTTTAGAATCTTTTATATGAGAATGCAAAAGGTACATAATATATTACCTTAATCCATCAGAACAAAAAAAATATACATAATCAACAACATATAAAACATGAAGACAAACAAATATTTTTCTGGTGCAGTAGGCCAACTCCTGCCAAACACCAAAAACAGCAGGTATTAACAAATAATGAGAGCATAAGAAGCAAGGGCAATCATGGGATTTTGAATAAAACTAATGCAATCACGGGATGTTGTGTAGCATCTCGTGTTGCAAATACCATAGGCTATACATTTTATATAAAAAAGAACTTCAGCAGAAGTTATTATTCAAAACTATGGTACTCAAGATAAAATGTCTATGCAACTTGGATCATTATGCAAAATTAAATACCCTAGGTTAATCATTTATCAACACGTCGGTAACAAAATCCATCCCAAACGGAGGTTGGTGGTTGAAAACTTCAAAGTGCGGCAGCAAAGAGGACTTTCAACTAGGGATAGTAATAGATGCGTCATTGGATCAATTTTTTGCCCGTCCTATACAGAATTTTAAATTAAAAATAAAAATTTCATTTTTCGAATTCAAAATTTTATATAGGAAAGGCTAAAAATTGATCCATGGACTTGTCCATTACCATCCCTATTTTCAACCAAGAAAAAATGAAGATGATATTCAAGGCTCATTATGCAATGACTGTTACTTGTGGCAGCTCAATAAGGTGTTTGGCAGTTCAGGGACACTAGTAGTAAGAAAAGTTTTCAACAAAACCAGATAATCTAGTAGAATTCGAATAAGTCATCCAACCTTGATAAGAAAATTTTCATGCATGATGCACACTTTATTGGGTGCATCCCTTCCCCATGGCAGTGGTACCCCCCCCGAAAAAAAAAAAAAAAAAAAAAAAAAAAAAAAAAAAAAAAAAAACTCCAAATAAATGAAAACGACACATACAACAAATCCCCACCCAAAAAAGGGTGAAAAGAGGAGAAGAAATGAATTTCCTGATGAGTCCATACTCCTATCTACAAGTGCATCCAGAGGCATTTTCTGTGAGTTGATCGTGATCCCCTGATAGTTTCAAGGCTTATTAGCTAAAATACAATCACATAATCCAAAATGGATAGACTGGCTGGCAATGGAGCATATCCACACCTAATATGTAAACTTAAAACTACATTCACACAGAAAGTTACAGATCAAAATGTAAAAGACACTAAAATTTTCATATCAATGAAGCACTTCTAACTTCACAAGTAAACATGCCAATCATCTAAACTTGCTCGTCCAAAAATGTTGATCAAAGAGTTGAAGAAAGGTGTATTAGGTTTACTACCAGATAAATTCATCATTCCAACGATGCTCAAGGCTTCTCCAAATTTGCATGATTTGGCGAGTGAGTTTATAATAGTTGTGTAAGTGGCAACGTTTGGGGGCAACCATTTGCAACCATTTTATCAAGGAGGACATAAGCCTTATAGAAAGTACAACAACAATAACTAAGTCTTTTATTCAAGTACTTGGGGTAGGCCATATGAGCCAAAAGAGAATCACGCCGGGTCGATCACATGGATGATTCTTCTCCATTCATTCCTATCGAATAATATGTCCTCATTTAACCCTATCTCATTCATATATTTTCGTATTACCTCGATCCATATTTTTTTTAGCCTTCCCTTTACTCTTTTAAACTCTTTTAACTTGTCATATATTGATAAACTCCCCTCATCGAAATGATGCATTTGTAGGTCTACGTTGTACATGCCCAATCCATCATAAACAATTTTCTCGTATTTTCTCTTCTATGGGAGCCACACCTATATTAGCACGAATATTCTCATTTCTCACTTCATCTCTCCTAGTGTTGCCGCACATCCAACGAAGTATGTGCATCTCTTGTACACTTATTTTTAGTAAATGACGTTTCTTTATAGCTCAGCATTCAGTGTCATATAATAAAGTTGGTCTAATACCAGTTCTATAAATTTTCCTTTGCCTTAACGGGACATTACGATCGCTTAACACTCGAATTGCGTTTCTCCATTTCAACCAGTCACCATGGATCCTATAGTTAACATCACTATCAATCTCACCATCGTTTTGAATTAAAAACCCAAGTATCTAAATTGATTAATAATTTGTATCTCTTGCCCATCCAGTATCAATGCATCATAACACTGCAATCTCGGATCCTTTTTTACTAAATTTATACTCTATCTACTCTGTTCTAAACCTACTTAATTTAAAACCTCTATATTCTTATATCTGCCTCCATAACTCCAACTTGGCATTCACCATTGCTCTCGTCTCATCGACCAAGACAATATCATCAACAACAGCCTTATGAAAAGTACATTGGTCGCAATATGCTTGGAGAATGGTTGAGTACGTTATCACTGAAGGGTGAAAATCAATCACACATCTCTCGAATTTTCCACATGGCTTCGTCGATCCTTTGAGCATTTCACCAGCCATTGACAAAAATGTTAAATGTGCAAGCATCTAGGGAAATATGAAAGTTTCAGGCTTAAATACACTTTGCAAGCAACCTCAACTTTCTTCTAATTGGAAACAGTGCCAGCAATAAATTCAATGCTCCATGCCCACAGATCCTAGATCATCGAAGCCTTAATATCATCTTTCCATATCCCAGCACCTGTAAGTGTTCTCGTAATTTTTGCAATTTGCTCAAGTGTTACAATACCTCCATTGTGCATCTCTTTTACAAAAACCCACATCTGACCCATTTCCCTCATCTTCCCCAATAAATCCACCATCTTGTCGCATGAATTCAGAGTATGTTTATATCCTGATTGCATATTGACCCATTGGAAGAAACCCAAAGCAGACTTAAAATCATCACCAAATTTATAAAGTACTAGACCATCAATAAGATGTGAAGTCGCACTGTACAGCAAGACCCATCACGCTTGAGTGATTGACCGACATCCTCTACCGTCCTATTATGAATATTTATGATGACTCTCCTGATTTGGTGGACATTCTCCTCTACCTCTGACTCAGGAAAAGGCCCGCTAGTGTTCTAAAACCCAATTTCATTAAGTACTCAATTCGAGAGTGAGTACTTCAAAAAGTCGCGGGGTACTTGGAGTACTCAGGACTCGGAATATTAATATTTTAATGTGCACACAACCAAAAAATATATATATGTAATACAAAAGTATATAATACATACATGTTACAAGGTACTCACTTTTCTTAGATTCGATACTACTACGTAGTTCAAATTGTATTTCTATGCTCAATTGTTTCTAAAATATCAGTCTTTTTAGTAAGTAAAGAGGAAAAAAAAAAATGGAGTTCTAGCTCAGCATGATGATTTTTTTTTGCATAAACAACTAATTAAGATATTATCCAACAAAAAAAAACTACTAATTCAGATTTATCCTATAATTAATTTCTTATGTAAAATTCTAAATTTGAGCTTATTTCATTTGAACACAGACCAACAAGTCATAAATCTCAGCTTACTTATTGTGGAACTAGCTCCAGCTCAATTTATTTTATTTATTAATTAATAACTATTTTTAGCTAAAATATCGTGCTCCCTTAACATTTTCTCATATACACAGTAGCAAACTACTTCAATCGGTGATTTCAAAAGAAAAGGACGAACAAATGAAATTTTAAAAAGAAAGAACAATTTGAAAAATAAATTACAAACTTTTGAAATAATTTAATAATCAAATTTTAAAAGTGAAAGAAATCAATAATAATTTGAAAGAAAACAGTAGAACAAAGGAATCAGCATAAGCACGACCAAAAGAAAACAAAATCAGAAAAAAAAAAAAAAAAAAAAAAAAGTATAACATAGAAAAGAAAAGAATCAGAGCAAAAGGAATTCGACAGAAAAAACGAAATCAGGGGAAAAAACCTACCTCGCTGCCGATTCGCTCGCCGCCGCCGCGGCGCTCCGCTGATCCCGCCGACTCGCTCTCGCCGCTGCTTCAGAACTCCTCGAGAGAGATCGGGGCTCAACCCTAGTTCTTTCTCGACGATATTAATATAGGGTTAGAGGGTGAGCGCGTTCCGGTTATTAAGTATTCGACCCAACTAAAAATTGAAGCGCAATAAGGGAGCTTCCAAAGGGGAACTTCTAAAGGGGCACAACTTTTTCCTAGTGAGCCCAGATTTCCTAATGAGCCCAGTAAATTTTTCATTGTAAGTAAAATTTCTTAGTGAGCACATATGGTATTACCAAAAATGCACTTCCTCCTATATCTCCTCTCCTCTCCTCTTCCTCTTCTCCCCTCATTTCTCCTCCAAACCCTAACCCAAACTTCCACTCTTTCTCTCCCACTTCTACCCATCCTCTCCATACTTGTTCTTTCCTCATTTCTCCTTCCAAATCTCCCTCTCTCTCTCTCCCATTCGTAGACCCCTGCTACTCTCCCTGTCGCCGCCGCCCTGCCGCCGTCGCCGCCTAGCTTCAGCCGCCGCCGCCGCCGCCGGTGTTCTCCCGCCGCCATCTTCCCACCATTACTATGTGAGTTTTCCTAATTTAGTAATATTTATTTTAAAATTTAGTTTTTATTATTTTTGGATTAAACAAGTCTTGAATATTAGGGTTTGGTGATTTTGTTGGGTTTGGGAGGAGGAAGAGGGGATGAGCTAGCAAGTTTAGTTGTAGCATTTTTTTTAATTTTAATTTTTAATATTAGCTTATAATTATTATGAAAATTTAATATTGTAATTCCAATTGTAAAATATGCGAAATTTAGTTATTTTTTATAATCATGAACGTTAATATTAAAATTTATTAGTTAATTATGAAGTTTGATGGTATTGTCCTAATGGTTGATTAAGTTGTAAAATACGGTTTTAATGTCTTTAAAATTTAATATTATACTATCTTGCAGAAAAAAAAATTAGACAAAAAATTATATTTGTAGCAAATTTTACTTTGTAGATTCATACTTACATGTACAGAAGTTGATGAGGTAAGCACCGTATATGTTATTTTTTTATTCCCCATATAGTACCAAGTTTATCTGATGCTTATATTTTTCCTTCTTTAATATTACAGAGATATACACGCATAGAAGTAATAATCGATCCATTACTTGCGCAAGGGGAGAAGGCATTTAAGAAGCGGCATGGGATGTTATTTAGTGCACTTGTAAAGACTAAAATCATGCTAACTGGTTGCACTCAGCCAGTAGAACCACCAGAAGAGCAAGCAGGGGAATAAAGATAAGATCAAACCACTCCTGATGCATCCGATACGACTTTAAGGACACGAACCAGAAGCAGACGTCAACCCCTGAGGAAAATAAGGAGACAGTGATTAGATTATAGTAGTTGTTCATTGATATATCGTAGTAAGGAACTTCATGTGGCCGATGTAATTGTTTATTTTCAAACATTTTGAAGAATTTGATATATATGGTCTTTATATGTAATGAACCCTATTATTTGTTTTTTCTTCGACTAATATATACACTACGTTTGTAATTGTTTAATTTGTATGGAATCTTGTTTATAATTTTCACTATATCAATGTATTAGTTATTGTATCGTTGTATCAGGTTATCGATGTATTTATGTATCATTATATGGGTGTATCAGGAGTATTAATGTATTGGTGTATCAGGAGTATCATTGTATCGGTGTATCAGGAGTATCATGGTATCGGTGTATCATTTGTTAATATATTAGTTTTTAATATATTAGTTGTTACTATATTATCCATATATCATTATATCGGTTGTTAATACATTAACCGATATATTGTTGACATATCGTTGTATCGGTGCTTTAACGCTTAATATAAGTCCGTAAAGTGATGTTAAATTAGTTTAACTAATGATATATCAAGTTATTACAACTGATAGAGTGGGTGAGGAGTCCGGAGTATATTTCGGGTCAGGCCCCTGTCCGGACTGTCAGTCCGAACAGGGGAGTCCCGTTCGGACTGACAGTCCGAACAAGGAGAATCTGTTCGGACTGAAAGTCCGAACAGATCTGATCTGTTCGGACTTACAATCCGAACGGTCCAGATCTGTTCGGACTTACAGTCCGAACAGAAGCCCTCACACATTTACGTATCTATGGTTTGCTGAAATCTAAAGTGTGAATTTAATTATCTGTTTATAGTATCTTCTGGTCTTCTGGTCCTGAAAGAATAAACTTCATTGGCGGCGTGGAGGGAACTATAGATTTTTGGGATAAACAAGCCATAAGCAATAGTTTTGGAGGCCAGAGTCTACCACGGCATCCAACCTGTGATATGCTGCTAGATTTTCAGAAGATTCCAATAGACAAGGTATGGTTCTCTATCTAATTTCGATATTCTGTTTAAATATGTCTTTTTGCTTTTCCTTTCTTATTAGTTTTTCATCATGGTTAAGGTGGAGAGTGTTTCTAACTTTCTTGTCCTGTGGATAATTTGCCCACCTTTTGACCATTTTGAAGTATCTTCTAGTCGTGAAGGAATGAATTCATGGGTCTGATTTTTGCATTAAAAAAAAAAATTACCTCTCTCGCGCGCGGGGAAATGCAGGAGGAAGCGGGAGGATGAAGAAGGGTAAAATGGGATTTTTTTTAAGAGGGCAAACTTGTTATACAGGGAAAGTTATTAACTGGGCTCACTAGGAAAAAAGTTGTGCCCCTTTAGAAGTTCCCCTTCCAAAGGAGCACACCATTTTACGGGAACTTCTAAAGGGGCACAAGTTTTTTCCTAGTGAGCCCAGATTTCCTAGTGAGCCCAGTTTCATTTGAGTAAATGGGAGAATTTCTTAGTGAGCACAGTTTTATTCCAAAAATACCCTTCAGGTATATTTCATCTCCCTCTTCTCTCCTCGTTTATCTCCACACCACCTCAAAAATTTCTCCTTCGAGAGCTCTGTCGCCGAAGTCCTCTTCTTCTTCCTCTTCTCTCTTCCGGCCCCCCCTCACTTTCCCTCATTTCCTCATCTCTCTCTTCTCTCCTCACTTCCTCTCCACACCGCCTCAAAACCCTTTTCTTCGAGAGCTCCGCCGCAGCCATCTCCTCCAAACCCCCCGTCGCCGCCGCCGAAGCCTCCGCCGCCGAGCCACACTCCGCCGCCGAAACCTCCGCCGCCGATCCACACCCTCGCCGCCGAAGTCTCCACTGTAAGTCTCATTTTCTCTTGATCTCAAATTTCTCGGCTCCACTGTAAGTCTCTTTTAATTTAATTTTAATTTTATTTTATTTAGTTTATTCTTGTTTGGTCTGTGACTGCCCCGAAAAATGAGAAGTTTTTGTTTGGTCTGATAATATTTAAGAATCGGGAAATTCTAAACGAGTACATTTATTTGTTAATTTTGATTTTTAACATTTAGATTATAATTATGAAGAAAATATAATATTGTAGTTGTAGTTGTAAAATATGTGAAAATTTAGTTATTTTTCTAATTATAAATGTTAATATTAAAATTTATTAGTTAATTTAGAAGGTATTGTCCTAATAGTTGATTAAGTTATAAAGGACGGTTTCAGTGTCTTTAAATTTTAATATTACACTATCTTGTAGTTAAAAAATAAATAGATAAAATATGATATTTGTCCCATATAGTACCCAGTTTATCTGATGCTTATTTTTTTCCCTTCATTAATATTGCAGAGATATACACGCATAGAAGCAATAATCGATCCATTACTTGCGCAAGGGGATAAGACATTCAAGAAGCGATCTGGGTTGTTATTTATTGCACTTGTGAAGATCAAAGCCGTACAACTGGTTGCACTCAGCCAGAAGAACCACCAGAAGAGCAAGCAGAGGAACCAAGATAAGATCAATCCACTCCTAATGCACCCGATACGGTAATTATGACTCGAACCAGAAGTAGACGTCAACCCCCGAGGAAGACAAGGAGACAGTGATCATTTTGATGAATTTGTAGAATTTATGGTTTTTGTTTGTAATGAACCCTGTTGGTGGCTTTTTGTTCGTTTAATATAAACACTACGTTTGTATTTGATCTGATTTCTTTACATTGTTTAAAATCTTGTTTGTTTTATACGTAGGGAACCTTGTTTATAATCTTCACTATTTCATTGTATCAGTAATTGTATCGTTATTTCATTGTTTAGTTGTATCCATGTATCATGATATCATTATATCGGTGTATAATGAGTATCATTGTATTTATTTATCAGCAGTATCATTGTATTTGTGTATCTGGACTATCATTATGTGTCGGTGTATCATTGTATCGCAATAAACGATGTATCAGTGTATCAATGGGTTGGTGTATCATTGTGTCGGTGTATAATTGTATGTTTTTTGCTTCCTTCCCTATATTTCGATAGTAATGTATAATTAGTTGTATTTATAAGTCATTAAAGTGACGTTATATTGGATAAACTAATGATTTATCAATTTATTACATTAATAGAATGGGTGAGGTAGCGGCGGGGTATCAGACCAGGTCATGCCTCTGTCCGGACTGTCAGTCCGAACAGGGGGCGCCATTCGGATTGACAGTCCGAACAAGCTTGCTCCGTTCGGACTGTCATTCCGAACAAGAGGAGTCCGTTTCAGATTGACAGTCCAAACAAATCTCCGATGTTCGGACTGCCAGTCCGAACAGACCAGGCCCGTTCGGACTCTCAGTCTGAACAGGGCCCCCCTGTTCGGACTCTCAGTCCGAACGGAGCGGGAGCCCGGAGGAAGCGGAAAAGGAGGAAGGGAAAAATGGAAATTTTTTTTTAAGGGTAAACTTGATATACATGGGAGTTATTAACTGGGCTCACTAGGAAAAAAGTTGTGCCCCTTTAGAAGTTCCCCATTTTACTTGTGAGCCCAGATTTCCTAGTGAGCCCGCATAGATTTTACTAAAAGGAGAATTTCATAGTAGACACACTAAAAATTCTGAAAATACCCTTCACTTATATTTATAATCCTCCTCTCCCTCTTCTCTCATATTTTCTCCGCCAACTGCCTAAACCCGAAAAAAAAAACCTAACCCTAACTTGCTCTTTCCCCTACCACTTTCCCTCATTCTCTCTATCCCTTTCTCTACCTCCTTCTCCTTCCAAATCTCCCTCTCTCTCCCGTTTTTTAGACCCGACGCCGCTGCCGCCGCCGCCGATCAGATGCCGCCGTCGCCAACCTCTGGACGTTGCCGCCACCGTTCTCCCGCCGCCTTCCCGCAATTAGTAGGTGAGATTTCTTAATCTAGTATTTTTTTTAAAATTTAGATTTTTTTTATTTTTGAATCAAACAACTCTTCAATATTAGGGTTTGGTGATTTTGTTGGGTTGAAGAGGAGGAAGAGAGGAGAAGATAACAAATTTGGTTGTAGCATTTTTTTGTTAATTTTTTTTAATATTTAGATTATAATTATTAAGAAAAATTAATATTGTAATCCTAGTTGAAAAATATGCAAAATTTAGTTATTTTTCTAATTATGGACGTTAATATTAAATTTTATTAGTTAATTTTGAAGTTTGATGGTATTGTCCTAATGGTTGATTAAGTAGCAAAAAACGGTTTCAGTGTCTTTAAACTTTAATATTACACTATCTCTCAGCAAAAAAAAATAGAGAAAATTTGATATTTGTAACAAAATTTACTTTGTAATTACTTACTTACACATAGAGAAGTTACTGTTCTGATAAATAACATCTATGAATGAAATATATTTGTATTCTATAGATAGATCCAGCAGAATTTTCTCACGTACGACTAACTGCCTTATTAAGGAGAAAGAAAGCAGTATCTAGACCACAAATTCGTCACCTGATACGAGAGAGAGAAATCAAAATTGCTGTAGATTCTGAATTAAATGTAAAAACTCCTAATTTGATAAGATATGATAGTGCAAGACTAGAGTAAACCAGAAGAACAACCAGAGGAACAAGTAGAGAAATAAGCCACTCCTGATGCACCTGATACAACGATAATGACTCGAACCAGAAGCAGACGTCAACCTCCGAGGAAGACACGGAGACAGTGATTAGATTATATTCTAGGTGCATTGATATCTCAAAAACTGTAGTAGACCCCTTTCGTTAAATATGCGACTATTATCATGTATAGTTATGAATGTTGTAAGAAACTTGAAGTGGCAAGTGACAATGTTTTGTATCAAACATTCCACCATTTTGATGAATATTTGCTCTTTGTTTGTAATGAATCATAATATTGTACAGTTAGATGTCCATAGCTTATTTGGTTTATTTGTATATATTGCAACCGAGTGGCTGTTATGTTATTTTAGTAGAATGAGCTTATTCCTGGTTACACTCAGGTTCATCATTAACACAGAATGAACATTACTTGTGTTTTAAACATATGCATTTGTATCAGTGTTTTAAACATATAACCCCTTTAATTTGTCAGAGAGCTTATCTTTTCTGTTCTCTTTCTTCACTATATTTTTGTTGTTTGTATATGTGTCTTTGCTCGTTTTTGTTCTTAAAATGATGTTAATGTATGTTTACTAATAATATATCAGTCTATTTCGTATATTGAGTGGGTATCAGGCATCCGGACTGCAGACCTGGACAGGAAGTCTCCCTGTCCGGACTGGCAGTCCAGACAGAGTCTCCCTATCCAGACTGCCAGTCCCGACAGGTAGTACATGTTCGGACTGCCAGTCTGGACAGGCGTTTCCTATTTGGACTACCAGTCCGGACAGGAAATATTTGTCCGGACTAGCAGTCCGGCCAGAGAGAAATGGGATCACGATAATTTACACACAAAAATTACACTAGACTAAACATTAGACTATTTACATCATCTGAAATATGTTACCAGAAAATTACACTAGACTAAACAGTAGAACTTTTTTTCCCAGGCTAACACATAAACGAATTACCTAAAAATTCACCTAATTTACACATGAAGACTTTGTACTAATTTTTTTTCCCGTAGAGAAATACTTTTAAGAGAAGGATACTCAATAACTATATCCAACACGCGCAAATTATAAACTGCAATATTAAAGATATTAAGTTGTGAAAAGATAAGTGAGGGCATTAGGAGAAAAAGATTTTGTTCTTCCATATGAATTGCTGCAATTGCAACTTTACAAAGTTAAAAACATTTTATTTTTTTACATGTAATTGAATTTCTATAATGTTAGCCCAATTCAGTATAATATGTTTTTCCTTATGTTAGCACATTGTTTACCTCTATAACTGATATAGAATTAAGCAAGTAAGATTAACTGCTTTTCTTTAACAGGCTTTAGAAAGGGCAAAGATACAATTGTGTGCATAAATATCAATAGGAAACCTATAAATTATAAATAATGAATGTCAGATACTTATAAAATTTTAAGAATAAGGGAAGCTGCATAGTTAAATAAGTGAGCACATGAGAAGTTGAGAACCCTTTTGTATTCTCATTATCTGCTTTGTCCAGACTAAAAGTCCGGACAAATTCTTTCTGTCCGGACTTTCAGTCCACAGAGAAAGTCTGAGTCCGGACTGAACATTTTTTGTTCGGACTGAAAGTCCAGACTGAGTAGTTTTGTCTGGACTTTCAGTCCGGACAACGATATCCTCCCACGGTTCTCGCACCATATCCAACTGAAAACTCAACCCAAAAATCATAATTTCATTCTACTCAATTTATAGCAAAATCCTAAATTATATTTAGAATAATTTATACAAAGAAAATGTCGAGATGGAGAAATGAAATGGATTTTTGGCTTAAAAAATAAAAAACAAAAAAAACCTTTCCTATGGCGCGCAGGAGACCTAGAGGACGCGGGAGGAGGAAGAAGGGCAAAATGGGATATTTTTTTAGAGGGCAAACTTGATATATATGGAAAGTTATTAAGTAGGCTAACGAGGAAAAAAGGTGTGCCCCTTTAGAAGTTCCCCGCAATAAGTATAAGGCCAGGGGAGTTTCTAAAGTAGCACACCATTTTTCCTAGTCAGTCCACTCGATAGTTCATTTTCCGTCCGAACTTTGAGTCCGAACCGTTGAAAAGTAGGCTCATTAAGAAAAATGGTATGCTCCTTTGGAAACTCCCTCGGATCAGGTGCATACCTAAACAGTACTTGGACGAGTGACCAGACAAGTCAACTAAGTAATCATTCTACCCCGAGAAATTCTAAGCGAGCACGCCACTTGACTTTGTGAGGTGCACCACATCTTTAAAAATGGGATTTTTATTAGTGAGCATATCTTTTTTCCAATCTTGCCCTGGTATTTCATTTTCCCTCACCTATATCCTCATAAAACCCATGGCTCCTTTTTTTGACTTTATGACCACTAGACACTGCTCCAACTACAGAGGAATCAAGTTTTGTGGGAATGCAGTGTAGGGTTTAGGGTTTAGAAACACAAAAAAAAATTGATTTTTTGGATTTGGGTTTGTGCTGAAGAAGAGAAAATGTGGATGGATGAGGGAAGAAGACAGTAGAGTGAAGGGTAACTTTGTTTACAAGTTAGGGTGTGGTGCTCATTAAGTCAAGTTTTGTGCTCATTTAGAATTCCCCTCCTATAGATGATTTTCTACATCTCTGTGGGATGAGAATGGGCACGGGCCAGTCCAAAGTCCAATTGGATAGTTCAAAAAAAACTAAGTCTGGATCCATCCATTTCAAGTTTGGATCTAATCGGGCTAAACCTATTAGAGTTATTGGTTAATTGGACAGGGTTTGGACATGTCATAACCTGTCCAAAAAAGCCTGAAGTCCAAAATCCTAATATTCAAATCCAATTCATCCCGTTCCTAATATCTCCTCTCACGTGAGTATCTCACGTCCCTTTCCTCCTCTCATCTCCCTCTTCCTCCTTCGACTCTGGACTGCAATTCTTTCAGCAGCAAGCTCTATTACGAGGTTTCGTCTCTCTGTTTCTCTTTATGCTTATTAGCTTAAGTGAAATCAAATGTCACCTCTCAATCCACAATCTCTTGAAATTTTTTCCGCAAGTTTGTAAATTTGAGGAATTTAATTGATGCGTTGTGTTGGTCCCATCAATACCTTCACTTCTCTTGACTTGGGTTTTTTAAATTTCTAATTTATTTTTTTGGTTTAATTTTTAATATGAAACGTGATCAAAATAGCTCCTTTTATTTGGGCTTGGATTTTTTGTGAATCTGCATCCTCTTAGTTAGTGGTGTTGGCTTGCTGATAGCAAGAAAATAATAGACTCTGGAGTCTCTAATTCAATTCTAGGGAGATGCAGATAAAATGCTGCTCTTCCCTACCTTTGCAGAGAGAAGCAGCAGCAGTAGCTAAAATTTATACAATTTGTAAGTCGCAGGGAGATGCTGAGGGTTCATACATCCAACTCTTTGTTGATATACAGTCGCAGGACAGGCTAAAATTTATACAATTTGATTCATTTATGTGATGCTTTCTTTTAAGCAAACATTGTATGTTAAAGTTTCATTTTTTTTTTTTTTGACATGTACAGATCTAAAAAGTATATGGGCCATCCGAAATCCATTGAGCCGAGCTGGACAATTTTCATAATGGTCTATTTGGTTTTTAGATCAGCCCAAAGTTCGAAATTTTTGTTTGGATACCGAATGGATCCGGTCCGGCCTGATCCAACCCTGCTCATTCTCATCCCTACATCTCTGTGTGCTCCTCATTATTTAGAGTCTTGCTCCTCATTATTTAGAGTCTTGGACGAGTTTTTCATATTTTCAACTATTAAGTTTTTTAAATTTCAAACGTTAAATTTCTCTTCTAGTTCTTCAAGAACCAAATTGGGTTCGGCAAGGGGGTTTAGTTTCCGTATTAAAAGTAAGGGGCAGCAAAACCATGTTATGGTAAATACGAAACATCCTAGAATAATAGTGTAGAAAAACTAAAGACACAAGGAAAAAATTCATCCTATTGTGGATTCTTGGCTAAAGTATCTTACTATACTATATACTATATTAATAAACAAAGAAGAAGAGAGAGAAAATAACATAATAGAAAATAAAAAATTTAGAAATTTGAGAAAATTGGTTTGGACCATACAAAGTTTTCTGAATTTTTTATTTATAATTTAAAAAAAAACTAGGTAGCGGAAACAAATGATACTATTGGGTTAGGAGGAGGAGTAGTTACATTGTTGAGAAAGTAGTTATATAGACATTTCAAAAATTAGAAAATTCAAAATCACTTTATAAAATTGACGACCTCCCCTTAAATAATATATCTAATATATCTAGATTTACTCATCATAATAATTTAATTAATATTATTTCATTGTACTTTTCATAAAAATAAATACATCAAAATATTCCAAGTATTTGTGTGGATTTCCCACTTGTCTTGCTAGTCTTGTTTCTACCATTTACAGAAAATGCTGATTGTTTAAAAAAAAAAAAAATGGCTAAGGATTTGGTGCGGATAAGGCATTGATTGGGGTCCAATTAAGAATCCTACCCTTTGCAAAGAAACTAATTGGAATAAAGGGTTTTGGAGTTTTTTTTTTTTATTAATTAGAAAGGAGAGAGTATTTATTTTTCTTTTTTTTATTATTAATTAAAATCATTATTATCCTCAAATCCATATTTCTTTTCGATAATTCATTTTCTATGAATTAACCCATGGAAAACTCTTTTTATCGCCAAATTCTTACATCTTTCTGTGAAATAGACAAGAAATCGGTGATAAAAAAATTTAGTTAACAATATTTCCTATCATAAATAAATTTTTCATGAATCAATCAGCTCCTAATACTCAGTCGCCACTTGAAAAAACGGTAATATCCCTACAAGAGATATTGAAGAAAATTTAATGGCTTCTTATATTTTTCACTGTCTTTAAAGCAATCACAAGGACGCATTGTCTCATCATCTCCAAACAATCATTACGAACAACATAATCGAATGCCTAAAGAAATATCATCTAAAATGAATGGCTACTTTTTGATATACTTAAAATCGAATACGAAGCTAAAGCAGTAATAGTTATATAATAATAATAATAATAATGTGTTAAGGGACTGACTGATTGAGCGCATAAAAAGATAACAGAGAAACTATCATTTGGAGCTTTCTTTTTATATCTTTATATATTTGGAAAACCAAGTCCATCCTCCTGTTTTTAATTTGGAATTTTGAATTTTGAATCATTATGATAATAATAAAGCTCTATTTTCACTTTCTCTACACAATCTTGTGTGGAAATATTCCCCAAACAATATTCTCTGTGAACTGACAAGCAATAATTTAGTGAGTAGCCATCAGCACATGAATACCCTTTAACTAATTTAGATCCGCATCAGGTTTAACAGATAACATGAGGAGCGTGCTTGCAGATTAAAGCTGCAGACTTCGGTGTAATTTTGTTTACATAGTGAATCGTCAATTTATGTACAGTAAAGTATAACAATATCCCTCAGAATCTTGGCATTTCTGCTGACAGAGATTCCAGCACCTGTAGCAAAATAAGTCAGGCTAAACCAAGAACCAAAATCAATTTAGCTTTACCGCCACATAGACCAAACAGAAAATCTTCAGCTAAAAGATTCAAAAAACCAAAAGGTAACATAATCAAACACATGATTTCACCAACCACGAGTTGTAAAACAACCTCGAGGTCACCAAAATTAAATAATCCATACAATCTCGAGTTTTGCTCCAAATATCTCCAAAAAGAAAGTTGTGGGCCAGGCAAATACCCATTAACCTAAGCATAAGCCTAAAAAGAAGTCCGCCAACACTAACAAAAGGCAGCAGAAATTTTATTGTGAACAAAAAGCCAGAACGCTAAACTGCAGGAAGGAACCAGCCACTCAATCATCAACCAAGAGAGGGCTGGCAAGAGAAACACTCTATTTGGTGGAGCTAATGTGGCGGATGAGGTCAACAACACGGGTGCTGCAAAATCCAACTCCAAATCAGAAACCGAAGTTCATATTTTACTCAAGTTAGCATAAATATGTACGGCATGCACTGGTGACATCCTTTTGATAGAAATGACTACATAGCTAATGAACAAGCGCAAACATGATGCTTCCATTTTATCAAGAATTATGTGATATAATAAGCTAAATGGAAGCTAACCGCTCCTTTCTTTATATAGGATGATCTTGGGACTCCATTAACAAATGCAACATGATGGCAGGAAAGGTTAGTAAAGAACAATTACCTGTAGCCCCACTCGTTGTCGTACCATGAGACGAGCTTAACAAAGTTATCGTTCAAAGCAATGCCAGCCTTGGCATCGAAAATGCTTGACCTGTTCATCAACCCAACACCCATCAACAATATTACAGCTTATTAGACAATGAAAAAGAATCAACTTCTTTAGATTTCAATTATAAAATCAATTACATCGGCTTCTTTTAAGAATATTGACCTTGTTCAGGACTCGTAGCTACTATGTGAGCCACAGTTCAAGTAGTATGTTCTGAAGGAAATAGTAAGATTTTGGCAATAAGAGAAATATATACCTGTTATCGCCCTGGAAGTCGGTTGAGACCAGGTCCTCCTCAACATAGCCCAAGATTCCTTTCAAAGCTCCCTCAGACTCTGCCCTGTAATACGATAGTAAGACAAAAAGGGTAATATTAAGCTCCAGCATTCTAGAGGGTGACATACAAGATGGATATAGAAAAATGATAATAATGACTTGGTCTATTCTTATGTTCAGAAATTGCACCATAATCTATTCATATGTTTGTCAAGAGAGCTTACTTGATTGCAGCCTTAATTTCATCATAAGTGGCTTTCTTCTCGAGTCTAACAGTAAGATCCACAACAGAGACATCCACAGTTGGTACACGGAAAGCCATCCCTGTCAATTTGCCATTCAAAGCTGGAAGAACTTTTCCAACAGCCTACAGTGTGGAGAACATGGAAAAAATTTAGTTACAGTTTTCTGGAGGTGCTCAAATGGAGTCATATGAACTGATTAAAATAAATAGTGTTTTTAAGCTTTTAAAGTGCAAGGATAAACGAGCAAGGAATATAGAGCAATCATTTTCTGATCAAAGTTTTAAAATTAAGAAAAACAGTTAAAATAGCAACAAAGTAGTTTAATTGAAGTAGATAATGAAGTATACCTTAGCAGCTCCAGTGCTGCTAGGAATGATGTTAAAGCTTGCAGCTCTTCCACCCCTCCAGTCCTTGGCAGATGGTCCATCGACAGTCTTTTGGGTGGCTGAAACAATATACAATCTCAAATTAAATTACCGAACAAGAAAATTTCCAAGCTGAGGAAATGTGGGAAGTCTTCATTAGGAAAAATGATTTTACCAGTGATCGCATGAACAGTGGTCATCAAGCCCTCAACAATACCAAACTTATCATTAATGACCTGCCACCATTATATCCAATAGAAAATTTTGTAATTCAAGGAAATACAACATTTTCGAACTGCACGAAAAAGAAAAAAAAAAAACTAAAATAGTATATACCTTGGCAAGAGGGGCCAAACAGTTGGTTGTGCAGCTAGCATTAGAGACAATGTTGATATCCGGTGTGTATGACGTGTGGTTCACTCCCATCACAAACATAGGTGCATCTTTGCTTGGTGCAGAGATGACAACTTTCTTGGCACCACCCTGCAAGCATCACAATAGAGCCTAATATCAGTGGAAGAAGTTTACCAGGGAGTAACATTATAATAAAGGGTCATATACAAAATCCAGCTGGAAATCGTTCTTCATCTTAAGATAATACATAAGAATGAAAAAGATGTATGGTAACTATCAGAACTCATTAATTACTGTGTTCTCTGAAACTTTAAGTAAACTATCAGAACAGATGAAAACTAATGTCCTCTGAAACTTTAGTAAAAGACCTACCCTCCCATAATCCAAAACTTCCCTTGGCTGGAGCAAAACCAGGATCTTCCTTTATTTAAAGGAGGTTCTCAACCCTCCTCTAGTTTCCCCCATTATTATGAGTTACTAATTAAGTTGGAAAACAAGATTTGGAATTAGGATATTGGTGGAAAATTCCAATATTCTGGCACCAATTTAAATAGGAATATTTCCAACCAGAAGCTGTGTGATGTATTGACATCATGAAACATTACAGAACCCTATGCAAAAGCCAAAGCAACTATCGACAACGAAACAAACATGTAGCACTCACAATCCACACAAATTAGAAAAAGTTATAACAGTTACAGAAACAACGCAAATGAGAGGTCGAGTTCTAACAGTTATTACTTTCTGATGCTAAGTGAACATAAGACTCTTGAAAGGGAGGAAATACCTTCAAGTGAGCAGCTGCCTTGTCCTTATCAGTAAAGACACCAGTTGACTCCACAACATAATCAGCACCAGCTTCACCCCATGGGATTTCCTCCGGGTTCCTTAGAAACAGTAGCAATTTAGTTTATAAATGAAAATATATAGATAAAGAAAAATGAAACAACATTGAGATGGCTACAAGGAATATAAAGGGAGTCTGACTCTCACCTGCAACCGAACACCGCAACCTGCTTGTCACCAAAAAGAAGGGTCTTTGAGTCCTTCACCTTGATATCATGCTTGGTCCATTGCCCATGCACAGTGTCATACTTAAACATGTAGGTCTGCAGCAAACAGTTACCAACATTAGTAAAACAGTATGCCTCAACCAAAAGCTAAAAGCATTATCTAATTTGTCTCATGAGTTATTTTATCCACGCAATTTTTCCTGATCAATTTTCTTGAAACACAGGGATTACTCATAGAAGCATCCTTGTAAGAGAAAAAATAATTGCAAACAAAATCCCTGTCTTATTTGTGAGTCCTGATAAGTAGAAAAGCTTCTTCCATAAAAACAAGCTGTAATAAAACTGTTATTTGGTTCGTAATGACTTTAATTGAAACTTATCACTTGGAGCCGATGGCTAATGCATAGCATCAGTTCAGATTTCCAGGAAGAATGAGTTTTTGAGATTTTAATGAATCACTCCCTTATCCATAAAGTCAACTTCAAGCAGTGGAATAAGAAATCTATATTAAATAAAAGCTAAGATACATAAGATGGATTGACAATTGCCTCCATATACATTTCTGTTGTATTAAAATACACAGTGAATTGATCTAAATCAAAGAAAGTTAAATTGAACCCCAAAAAAACTAAGAAAGTAGTTAAACTAAAATCTAAATCTGGAGCAATTACGCTATACAGCATATGTTATCATAGCAAAGAAAAGTGATCAATATTAAATTGACACTAAACACCATTGTTATTATTCAACGCTTCAAAATATAGCATAACAACTAAATTGTATTTCATTAAATATATAGAGGCTGTGGAAAAAGATGTAGTTGAATATCTTTCTGGAGACAGATATATATTAAATATTATAGCTAAGTTTAATAAAAACTAAATAAACAAATTCATATTAAACAAACTATAATTTGCATCTAAGATCCATCTAATTTTGAACATAAATTTATATTAAGAAAATAATCTTATATAATAAGTTTGTTAGAAAAGAATTATTATTCAAAACATTAATATATAGCATAACAACTAAAATTGTATTTCACTAAATATAAATAGGCTGTGGAAATAGCTATAGTTAAATATTTTTCTGGATGCAAATACATATTAAATATTATAGCTACGCTAATGAAAGGAAAAAATATACCTAAGTTGTCTCCATAGAAAGTTGTTTATGGAGACCCCCCTAAATCTCAATATGGATGGTTAACATTGATAATCTGAACCATTAATTATAATTTCCATATCCTAAAATAGTAGTGTCCAAATGCATTTTAAATAAATTTTGACTGTATATTGGATAGATACAAAATGAACGGTTTTCAACAATAAAATAAATGAGACCCCTTGATCGATGATAAATAAGTATCTAAATTATAACTAACAGTTCGGATCATCCATATACACCCTCTCTATTGAAATTTATCATCCATATACACTTTTTATGTTAAGATCTAGGTGGCCTCCATAGGCAATTCTCTATGAAGAGATCTCAGTTACACCATTACCTTAATAAAAAATAAATAAACAAAATCATATTAAACGAATTATAATTTGAATATGAGATCCCATCTAATTTTGAACATAAATTTAGATTTAAAAAATAATCTTATATAATAAACTTGTTAGAAAATAAAGGGTACAAAACAAAATTTTTTATATTCTTCACAATTTTGTAAAAATACAAATACCAAAAAAAGACAAGGAAAAATATATGTATTTACTCTTTCAAAACTAGTGGACCGAAGTGCAAAATCCTTTTATTTAGCATGTGCTACCTTTCTAATAAAGGATACAAAACAACATTTTTATGTTCTTCACAAATTTGTAATATATATATATATATATATATAGAGAGAGAGAGAGAGAGAGAATGGAAAATACACCGGCAGTGATGGGAGTTCCTTCAACACCGCTTAGATGGCCCAATAAAATTATTAAAAACTTCACCGCCGCTTAAGTGACCCAATAAAATTATTACACGTAGCATCATTCAAGGTAACAAATAAATGAATTTCATTCTCTCAACCACCCTTTGAGTTTAGAGTAGTGTCACGTGTAATAATTTTATTAATTTTATTGGACGGGCAGTGAAAGATGAATATCCCATTTACTCATATATATATATATATATATATATATATATATATATATATATATATATATATATATATGGATTACTGTAGGTGAGCCGCCAGCTCAGGAAAAGTTACGTGAGCTAGCGGCAAAACTATAATAATCAATTATTTTTCTTCAATTTTTTTAACAATTAATATCTCTACTTTCTTAACTTCTTTAGAATTAAATTTCATAAATTTTAGAGTTTTAAATTTCATAAATTTTAGAGTTTATTTAATCTTTCGTCAAGTGCATACAAAATGTTTTATTCATTGAAAACCGTTAATTTTGTATTAACTTGATGGAGGACTAAATCAAAATTAAAACCCAAGAAATTAGGTACGAGTGAATCCTAAGGGTCGAGATTATAATCCAAAAGAAATTTTTTTTAAAAAATTATTGGAGATAGTGGAAATGAACCACACTCAGTTAACTTAACTTGCGTGAGCTGTCTCCATTTTTCTCATATATATATATATATATATATATATATATATATATATATATATATATAGCGAGAATAACAGTACAGCACAAAATGACTCCAAAACCAACATTAAAAACAAATAGCTACAAAATATTTAAATAACAATAAAGCCAAAAACATCCAGACAACAAGACCAAACCTAACGACAATCTATCGCTAAATAAACAAAAAAAAATCAGTTTTCGCGATAATTATCCAACAAAAATCAAAGATCAAGTAGATCTGCCGCTAGATCCAAGATCCAAGCGATCATCAAACAGAATGCAGATCGAAACCAATCGGATTCGACTTCATCAAACGGATCTAGAAATTATACCATGTAATCGGTGGTGATGAATGGATCGTTGACGGCGACAAGCTCCACATCCTCGCTCTGCAGGATCACTCTGGCCACCAATCGCCCGATCCTTCCAAAACCTAACAAATCGAAAGAAAAACAAAAGAAAAAAAAAAGTCATCTAAGAGAACCGATCGAATCTAAGAGAAGCAGTTAGAGATCGAAGCAATCGAGCACTAACCGTTGATTCCGACCTTGATCTTCTGACCAGCTGCAAAAAGTGAAGAAACGAAAGCGTTAGAGATCGAGAGACGAGATCGATAGAAGAGGAAGAAGAAGGAGAAGAGGTGAAGTGACAAAATTACCCATGGCTATCTCCGGCGGCGTAATGAGAGACTGAAGGGTAGAGTTGTGAATAGCACGAGATTCAACAAGAGGAGAATGGGGAGTGGGTTACGAGAGAAATGGGAGGGTTTTTAGGCCTGGTTATAAAGAGGTGGGTTTGATAACCGCACCCCCGTTTAGTGTGTAGTACGCGCTTTTGAATGTTTCTCTGTTCAACCAATTTTTTTGGGTATTTACAGATATGTCCCTTAAATCTTTATAAATTATAATTTAGTCTCCCAAATAGTCATATTTAGGATTTAATCCCCCAAATTTTTTAAGTTACTATAATTTAGTCTCTCAGTTTATATTTTGGCCTGATTTTTCAGTTTTACCAATGATTTACTTCACTTAATTTCCCCTTCCATTTTTCTCCTCTCATCTTAGTTCTTATTGGGTTCCCTATCTTCTTCTCTTCTCTCTCTATTCATTTATTAGGTTCTCCTATATTGAGACCAAATGTATTATTCTCCACTAAGTGTATTAAACCTAAAAATAAATTTATCCAATATAGAGAGAGAACCCAATAAATGAATTTATATTAAGACTTAAAGGTTTAATATATTTAATGGAGAATAATACATTTGGTTTCAATATAGAGATGGAGAAACCAATAAATAAATAGAGAGAGAAGAGAAGAATAAGAGGAGAACCCAATAAAAACTAAGAAGAGAGGGAGAAGAGGGAAGGGGAATTAAGTGAAGGAAATCATGAGTAAAACGAGAAAATCGGGTCAAAATATAAACTAGGGGACTAAATTGTAGTAGATTAAAGGATTTGAGAACTAAATCCTAAAATTGAAGATTTAGAGATTAAATTATAATTTATAAAGATTTAAGGGACAGATCTGTAAATACTTTTTTTTTTTAAAAGGAAAATCTTTTCCTTAGCATAGTTTTAGTAAGTGAGTTAGAAAGGAACAAAAGTAACTTCCAAAATAGTCTAGGAAGATATATATTCAGTAGAACTATATAATGTTTGTATGTAAAAAGTGGACTAGGAAAATATTATTTAATTATGTAATAAAATAATTGTAATAATATTCTATTTGTTACTTAGTTTATTGAGAGATAAATAAAATATCATTATTTTACATATGTCCTTGAAATTCAAGAACTCTTCTCACTAAAAAAGAGGAAAGAGAAAAGAGCAAGTAAGGGTGCCACATAGGATCCACATCCATTCTTATAGAAGTAACTTCTAATTTTTTTCTTAGCCAAGTAAACAAATGAAGTATTGGAAATATACTTACTTCCACTACTTCTATTTTACTTACTTGCAAACAAACATAAGTAAATAAAACCTCATTTGTTTTTTGGAAGTAGGTGAAGTATGGAATAAAAAATAAAAGTGAATTTTAAAATAAAATTTTAGGAAGAGTGCTTTTCAATAGAATTCTACTATTTGTGTATTTAATTTTGGAAGAAAAGAGAGAACTAGGAAAAAAATTTGTATAATAAAATAATAATATTATTATTATATTTGTTACCAGGCTAAAATTGAGAAGTAATTATGAAATATAAAAAAATAATATTTTACCTAGTTTCTTAGACTTCAAAAGCTTTTCCAGCCAAAAATGAAATAAAGAAAAAAGAGAAAGTCAGAAGTATCATATAGGATTCACATCCTACTACTAGAATTAACTTTTAACTTTTTTCTTGGTCAAATAAACAAATAAAATAGTATAAATAGCTTTACGTCCACTATTTGTATTTTACTTCTTTGTAAAAAAGCACACCCTTAGTATGAAAATGTTTTATTAAAAATATTCTAAATGCATCCATAGCTTTTTTAAAAATATTTTCACTTTCTAAAAATATTTTCACTAAAATATTCTAAATGCATCCATAGCTTTTTTAAAAATATTTTCACTTTCTAAAAATATTTTCACTTTCTAAGAAAACATCATAAAGTTAAAGTTAAAAAGTAGAACTTTCTCTAAGCACAAGTTTCTATATTTCCAAGTTATTCTTATTTTTTATTTTTTTCTTTTATTTTTTCTTCTCTCCTTTCTCTCTCATTGTCCTAGCAGGCCCCACTATCTCCTCCCCAGTTGCCTATCCCTCCGCGGTTTCCTTCCTAACAATTCAGTCCTCCTGCTAGACTTCTCTCAGCAATCCAACCTCCCGTCCCTTCTTAAAAATCTTCTAAAGATGTGAAATTTTAAACTACTTTTAACTTAATTTTTGATTTTTTTAATTTTTTGATTATTGAGAATTATTAAGATTTAAGTTCTTTCTATTTTTAGAGAATTAAACATTTTAGGTTTTAAATTTAAGAGATTAAGAAAAAGAAGAAGAGAAAAAAGAGGAAAAGCTAAACTTGTCATAAAAGGAATAAGATAATGATAAATTAGTCAATAAATTATAATGGTAAATTTGTAATAAAATTTGAACTTTTTAGTGGGTACATTTAAAACTTCCCCAATTAAAAAGATCCTAACCCTGCATGACTAAAACAATATTATATCAAAAATCATTAGGTTTTAGTATTTCCACATCAATATCTTCTAATATTTTTCACAAATGTTATGAGTATTCTGTATATACCATACAAATTATAAATTATGCGTGTAATTATCATTTACTTTTCATTATAATAATTATAAGGGGTTTTTACATATCTATCCCTTAAATCTTTAAAAATTAGAATTTAGTCTTCTAAATCTTCATATTTATAATTTAGTCCCCAAATCCTTTAAGTTACTACAATTTAGTCTCTCAGCCATATTTTTGGCCCATATTTTCCGTTATACCCCTAAATTACTTCACTTTAGTCATCTCTTCTCTCTTCCTCCTCTCTTCCTCTTCTTATTAGGTTTCCCATTGCATTTTTCTCCTCTCTCTCTTTTCCCTCTTCTCATTGGATTCTCCTGAGTTATTTCACTTTAGAAATTAATTGGGAGGGGAGAGAGAGATGAAAAGAATGGAGAGGGAAACCCGATAAGAAGAGGAAGAGAGGAGAAAGAACTAAAGTGAAATAACTTAGAGATATAATGAAAAATTCGGGCTAAAAATATGGCTGGGGACTAAATTGGGGTAACTTAAAGAATTAGGGAGACTAAATTATATATATAAAGAGTTGGGGGGCTAAATTCTAATTTTTAAACGTAAGGGACATATATGTAAAAACCCCTAAATATAAAAGACAAGCATTTAAGAGAAAATTTATATTTTTGTTTCAAGTTCAAGATCTACTAAATAATTAGATTATTTCAAAACCGCAATATAGTTCTTTTCTTTTTGTTGCCCGTGTATTCAATGAATTAGTTTCTCATTTATTTTTCTCACAGTGGCATCAGATATATGCTGAATAATTTTCTTAATCATGAATGTAAATTTAGTAAAACTAATAAAAATATTTTCTTTGTAGCAAATTATGAGAGAAGTCGGTACATTGACCCTCTCAGTTGAATGCATCTACTTGTATGCTCACTAATGGTCCTCAAAAAAAATCCTATAAGGAGATATGTTCTTATTGTATCTTCTAGTTAAAAAATATAAATAGTACTAAATCTATTGTACAGCTGGAGCCAGCCAAATATATCTCCTGCAAGGGCTCAGAATAACCTATTCCTCGGACTCAATAAAAAAAAGGGTTTTTACATTTATGCTTCTTAAATCTTTAAAAATTAGAATTTAATTCCTCAAATCTTCATTTTTATAATTTAGTCTTCAAAATCCTTTAAATTACTTCACTTTAGTTTCCCAACCATATTTTTTGCTTGAATTTCTCGTTATACTCCTGAGTTACTTCATTTTAGTTCTCATTTCCCTCTTACTTCTCTCTTCCTCTTCTTAATAGGTTTCCCTATCCATTTTTCTCTTCTCTCTCTTCTCTTCCTGTTAATATCTAAAGTGAAGTAATTTAGGGGAATCCAATAAGAAAAGGGAAGAGAGAGAGGAGAAGAATGGATAAAAGAACCCAATAAGAAGATGAAAAGAGAAGGAAGAGGAAAGAGATGACTAAAATGAAGTAATTCAGGAGTATAATAGGAAATTTGGGCCAAAAATATGTAATTCAGGTATATAACGGGAAATTGGGGTAAAAAATATGGCCTGGAGACTAAAGTGAGGTAATTTAAAGGATTTATAGGACTAAATTATAAATATGAAGATTTTGAGAGACTAAATTCTTATTTTTAAAGATTTAAGGAAGAGATATGTAAAAACTCCTAAAAAAACATATTTACTCTAGCTTGTAGCGTAATACAAAATAATAATATTATTTTATTAGATAAGTAAGGTTACATTTTTGTAGCAATGGGATGTAAAAGCAAAATTTGTGATGACTAAATTTCAAAATCTCTAACCCAGACGCCTACTCTAAGAAATGGGCGCGCTATTTATCAAAATATTTGGGCGTGGGGCGTGACTGTGGGCGGAGCGCCTGACAAAAAACGAGGGAAAATTCTAAATGCGCACCGAGATTTGCTTAGTGAGCACCACATCCTAAAGTAAAGTGATTTACAACATGGGGGAAAATGGTGCTCACTAAGGCTAATGTGCGCATATATAATTTCCCAAAATACGAGCCATAAAAACCGCCGGTTTCTTCACCAAACCGGATCTCGTGCCACGTGACAGAAAAAATATTGAACTTTTTTTCGCGGTTTCCTGCTGGACTAGCTTAAGAAACTAGGTCCAGGGGGTATATCGCACCGCTGGCTGCGTGCACTGTGCAGTCACCATTGGAAACGGCACGAATAAGATGCAGGGGGGCTCTGCTCGCGTGCTGATCACGTGCCGGAGGCTTGGAGTCCGTAAGGCCGTTCAAATTGCAAGAAATGCCACCTTTGTTTTGGTAAATTACGTAGTGTGCCATTGTGTTGGGATAATTTCAAAAGAGTTGCTTCTAGAAATTTCCGACGGGTCTCCGCTTCCATTTGGTTACGTGTTGCCATGAGCGGCCGGACGCTGCGTACATCGCAGTAAATTACTAGAATGCCCTTGTTGTCTTGGGGCAAAAGAAATTTATAATTCCACAAAACTACGTGAATGCCCCTGTCCTTTGCGCTTGGGATATTCTAAATGAGCACGCTAATTGTCTCTGCGAGCACCAAGTCAAGTGGTCTGCTCACTCACAAAGTGGTGCTCACTAGTCAAGTGGTGTGCTCATTTAGAATTTTCCTTTGGGCTTGGGGAGGAAGAAAGATGGAGATTACCAGATTTGCCCACATTGGCTTTGGCAGGAGTGTCTAAATTTGCTTTTTATTTCGTACACATAGTCAATTAGCATGTGCATAGAGACTAGTGAATAGAAATACTTGTCGTACTCAAAGAAAATGACTGTTCCGACGAAAAGATTATAATCACTCGAGATAATCTTCTCTTTATAACGACATCTAACTCTCTTTAATCTGGTTTTAATATTCTAGATTGAAAGAAGTTAGAACGGCATTTATATGTGAACATCCTTGAAAGAAAAATATTATATCTAATTTTGAATATATTTTCTTTTTCAATTTATATATCAGTACTTCCATTTATTTGAAGAATGTCTGTTTATTTCCTGACAATAAAATTATTAACTAATTAATTATTTAAGTTAAATTTCTTAGTAATCATTGCTAAAAATTAAATTTTGAAAATCAAATATGAAATCTTCCTTCTAATAAAAAGTGTTCATTAACCTCGACATGTTATTACGGCGCATTGACTCGAATCAAATACTAGGACAATCACATTTTTCTAACCCGATGCCTTGAATATGTTTGGTTAAGTAGGCATGAAATGTACTTTTTCTACTTAATTTTCGTTTAGTTTAGTTTAGGTTTTTTTTTTTTTTTTTTTTGATACATTTCCATGTGAAAAGTTAATTATCTATTTGATTTATTTCGAATAAATACTCTCTAGAAAAAGGGGGAAAAAATTGAGATAGTGTATTTAGCACTTAGGGCACCTACGTAGAAAAGTTGAATGTAATTTAATGGTCTTGTTTGCACCAAAATCCAGCCTATTAGATTGTCTGGACAAAACTCTATATAAGTTTAGGGATATAAAAAGAAAATAGAAATAAGCAGAAAGAGAACACAAGGAAGTAATGAGATTTAGTCAAGATAGATCTTGATTTACATTCCTCAGAAGAAATGGTCTCTCGTTGAGTACTATATTAATAAAGAGATTAATCACTCATGATGATTTCTGTATTTATAGCTAGTTCTAAATCCATCCGTCCCCCCACTGAGAAAGGTAAGAAGCTATTTATATGTGGAAATTCTTAAAGAAAAGGAGTTATACCTGATTTTGAATACATTCCCTTTCAGTTGATGTGGATATGGAAGATCCGGCTGTAATTACATCAACAACAACAACGACAACTAAGCCTTTTATCCCAAGTACTTGGGATAAGATCCCGCTGCAATTACTATGGGATAATCATAAGTATTTAACTCTATCTAAAATTTAGTTACCTTCTAGATAAATCTTGATTCTACGGACTTTTCATTAGTGGGCCTTCGCGGTAGATCTAAGGCATTAGTGGGCTTTTGCTATGGATCTAAAGTGCTTGAATTTATATGTCAAATATCCTCTTATGAAAAGAACTAATTATATTGCATAATCAGTAAAAAAGAATGAAACCAATACTGGATTTAACTATGAATTATTTCAACATAAGTAAGGAAACAATATTTCTGTAGAAATCTTCAAGGAGTGTGCTATTATGATTTTTAGGCTCACATCCAGATCATAGTTCTTGTTGACAATAGAAATAGAAAGAAAGAATCAGTGGTCTACTATTTCAATCCAAGGTTATCTAGTGAAACCATTGCTCTCTTTAACATGGCCAATGCACCATAATCTCATTTTATCAGCCACTTTATTCGCAGTTGTTTGCCATAAATTTGGATTTTTATTGAAAACTCAAAGAGAGATTATAAGAACGGTTGCCTATTTACAGAAGATGGGAAATCTGATTTCCTCTTTATTTAAAGTTAGGGTTCTGTTGTAACTGTGGAGGACAATCCTGCTCTCCGTTGATAATCCAAACTCAAGTTCTGCAGTTGGCAACTGTTGAAAAGCTCTTAGAGAAGAACTCTAAATTTTAGTGCAAGTGCTCAAAGTGGAGATAATTCAACCCCCTTTTCAGCCCAGAATTTGGCTATTTATAGAGGTCTGGAGACCTTTGAATTAGGCCTCCTTGATTTGATGATTAATTTTCTGTTTTTTAATCCATTGAATTTGTATCAAATCTTCAGGATTTGTAACTGAAATTTTTAATCATCTAGATTTGTAATAAAAATGCAGATTTCAGCATTTAGATCTGCATTTTAGCTCCTTCAGCTTGTGTGGCTTGCTCCGATCTGCGTTTGGGTGTCAACAAGGGTAGCTTTATCTTTCAAGGTTTTGGAACGAAAACAAACCCTCTGGATTTGCGTTTTAGCTATATTTAACTCAAAATATAGACTCAGAACACGGATCTATATGCAATTGATGATCCGCGTTTTAGTTTACAGCAACATGTCTTATTTGATTAGACCCGCGTTCGGGTACAAATGATGATAGTTTTTATTCTTTAAGCTTTGGAATGAAAATGCGACTCTCTAGGGTTCACGTTTTAATTGTATTTAGTTCTAATTATGAGTTCAAAACGCAACTCCGCATTTCAAGCTGTTGAAACGCGGGTTAGTTTCACGTTTAGGTAATAAACATAGTTTTATGAAGCTCGTGTTTAAGGTCAAATAGAAACAACCTTAACTTTCTAGGGTTTTAAAATTAAAGCGCAATCTTGTGGGGTCTACACTCAATCTCAAAACATACTCTTTTCTTTAGCCTTCTTGGCTTAAAAACTCATGTCTCTCTGATGATGATCCGCATTTCTAGTCTCTTGACTATTTCCAACGCTCTTGAGCATCGCGTTTTTCTATACTTGGAGATATCTCCTATCTCTTGACATTATGATATCAAAACACGATGTTCAGAGCTCCACATTTTCTTGTATTTAGGGAGACATTTTATCTCTTGACATTATAAAAGCCTTACGCGACCCTCAGAGGTCTGCGTTTTGATTTTACAAATGTATTCCTCTTTAATTTCTCAAAAATTTTGTGAACAGCAGTAACATATATCAAACAATACCGAGGACATAATCGCAATTAACAGTGGTTTAATTTACACTAAACCAAGAAAAGTGCTTCAGAGGTATCAGGTCATTACCCAGATAAATACAAGAATACCTGCACTCGCTAGATAAAAGAGGAGACATAATCTTTGTTTACACATACAATGGGCATGACTAACATGTAACCTTCCGGTGATACATTTGATATCACTGTAAGTCAAAACAACCTCTAGCTATGTCCATAATTTTCAATGATAAACAGCTATGAATAGTTTTCGTTACAAGCTCACAACACCACCATCACCAATATAACAGGCACGCATCAAGAACTCCCCCCAGCAAACAAAACCATCCATTGAATCGAACATTTGCATTAGATTCACACTGAATAGATAACAGCGTTAGGGCCCATGCCAATGTAATTGAAATTTGCCAAGCCACCAAATATTATACTTTCTTGGGTGGAGGGGGCCAAGATAATCTCCTCAGGTTGATCCCATCCCCCGACTCCCCATCATCTGCCCTGTGGCTCTCCACCTCCTCTTGCCTCCTCCAACTGCCCACCATTGAGTCATCGGAGCTTGTGTTTCCATCTCTCCACTGAGGAGGGGTTAAGTATTTGGAGTCCCCTCCAGAGGAAGCAGTTGGCGTCATGAGTGAGGAAGAATGTTGGCCCACTCGAAGCTGTTGGAGGGTTGCGAATGAGTCTCTCATGGCTGTCATGGCTTCAAAGAACCGCGTGCATGATGCCAATGCAGCAGGGATGGGGCGCAACATTTCCTTTACCCAAAGGAGAAAAGAGCTTAGTCCACTGAATAATATCTTTGAATATGTGAGGTGATATGAACTACAGCCATAAACAATAAGGCTTTATAAACTTAGAACAGTATGATATTAAGATAGCCTAAATGTTTGGTAAAATATTGTTCGGGCTTGACCAATGACGCATCTCAGTTCCATGAACTGAACCAATCATTTAGCGGCATGTAGCACAGGCTTTATGAACTTAGAACGGCATGAGATCAAGATAGCCTAAATGTATGGTTAATATTGTTAAGGCTTGACCAATGACGCATCTCAGTGACATGAACTAAACCAATCATTTAGCGGCCTGCAGCACAGTTGAATCTTCGGGCATGGAGTTGGTAGTTTTTTCAAAATAGCATGCATGAGTAATTGCTTAAAAAAACGGTGGCTGATCTAAGCTGCAGTTAATGCACCACTAGAAAGAAAGCATTGGCCTGTGGTTGTATCCTTTTCAAATATGTCATATTTTAGGCGTCCCCTTTTCACAGGATCTAAAAAAATTTAACTGCAGAATCATATACTATGGCTTACAAATAAGTCTTAGCACTTCATTTCTAATTAAATGAATATCTGCTTTGGTCTATCTGGCTTCTCATCCACTGCACATATTCTAGACAGAACAGAATGAAAGGATCCCAAACAATTGGAGTGCAAATCTTTATTGGCATAAAATGGCAAAACGAGAACAATTTACAGAAAATTTTTTGTTTGAGAAATATTTTGGAGCAAACGAATCCATACAAGTACATGTGGGATCATTTATACGTAAACATGGATAGAGGTGATACAAAAAGATATGGATTCTAGAGGTCTAAATAAAGAGATATTACTTGATAGAAATGAATGGAGAAGGACTATCAACATGATCAATCCAGCGTGATTCTTTTTTGGTTCGTGTAGCCTACCCAAGTACTTGGGATAAAAGGCTTAGTTGTTGTTGTTGTTGTTGTTGTTGAAAGCAGTACTAGTGTAGTGAATAACCCTGCTACATATTAGAAACTATCAAGATTCTCATGTTACTTACCCCCCATACTGCTGGTGATTCTTTAAAATTTTGACTCCATTGGAAATCAGCCACTGATGCTGTCAAAGCCCCATAATCACTAGCAGCCTTCAACAACAATTCTGAAAATTGTTTCTGAGCAGCCAAGCAAATTTGAATTAAGGTTGAATGCAACAATTGAAATTATAATCCAACGAAATTATGTACCAGAAATGTCATTTTAAATTTTGAGGACGAAATATGACTAGCTGCAATAATCCACAGCGATAGCATTAAAAAAATAGAAAGGAACTTGGATGGAAAATACAACATAGTTAGCATCAGACACATGCACACACACACACACATACATAGAGAGAGAATAATAGAAGTGAGCCGCCACCACATGTAAGTTTGCTGAGCTAGCGACAAAAAAAGTAGTGATCCCATTATTTTTTTTTAAAATTTTTCTTTAGATTATGATCTCAACCCTCTAAAATTCACGCATAGCCAATTTCTTGAGTTTTAATTTTGATTTAACTTTCCATCAAGTAGATGCAAAATTAACGGTTTATGGTGAATACATTTTGTATCAACTTGATGGAAGGACAAATAAATTTCAAAATTCATTAAATTTGATCTTCAAGAAGCTAAGGAAATGGAGATTATAATTTAATAAAAAATTTGAAAAGAAAGAATGAGAATACTGTATTTTTGCCGCTAGCTCTTGCAAATTTCCTGAGTTGTCGGCTCATTTACATACATACATACATGCATGTGTGTGTGTGTTTGTGTGGATATATATATGTATGTATGTATGTGTGTGAGTGTTTGTGCTTATGTGGGTATATATATGTATGTATGTGTGTATTTTTTTTTGGGAGGGGGATGGTGTACCTAAAGTGTCTCCATGGGAGTAGTCGATAGAGCCATCCCTAAGTCTTAACACAGAGAATCTATGTGGACGATCCACACAGAAGATTATAATCTTCAGTCTCTATATAGATGATATATAAAAAAATCATGTGATTTAACACTTCCTTATCATCAATTAAGATGTTTTATTTATTCTATTATTGAAGAAGTGTTCATTTTGGGCACATCGGATATACGGTAAAAATATATCAAACTACATGATTTTTTATATACCACCATTTTAGCACGTAAAGATCACAACTAACAGTTCGGATCATCATATTGAAATTTAGGGTCGCCTTTTGAGACAACCCCCTATGGAGTCACCATAGATACGCTATGTGTACATACATATAGATGGGATAGACTTAGCTCCTTCCGAAAGCATTTGGAGACATATCCTTCCCATTCAAAATCAACTTTCAGACATTCTTAATGTCCATCCATACTGCTCTAAAAAAATCAAAACTTTAAATATTTATAACCATGCATCTAATAGGTACAAAACAAATGGCCTAACTTGCAAGTTGGTTATTTTAACACCATAAGATAAATATAATAAATAATTTATGTAAGCATTTCTAAGTGTTTGAATCATGATTAAATGTTTTGATCAAGAACTTATATACCCTATACGTAGATCTACGAAAAGTAACAATTTCAGCTATCTGTTTTGTGCTTGAGGTCTGGATAAAGAATTTAAAATTTATTTTTTTTTGTTTAAGGACACTTTAAATGTATAGACTAACTTTAACGGAGTGGGTAATAATAATGGATGTCTAATTATTGAAATCCAATGAGGAAGATTATGAGCCCAAATCCTTCTTAAAGGATCTCTGTGTGTGTACATACACACACACACATACACATATACATATATACATATATATGTGTGTGTGTGTGTGGAAAACGTTTACCTAGGGTGGTTTCACATCAAGTTTCCAATGAATGCACCCCTAAATCGCATAGAGGGTTTTTACATGAACAATCCAAACCGATAGTTATGATCTCCATATCGTAAAATGAAGGTGTATAAAAAACATACATTTTCAATATATTTTACCATATATTGGTTAGTTACAAAGTGGAAAATTTTCGACAATAGAACAAATGGGACCTCTTGATTAACGATGAAGAAGTTTCTAAATCATTTGATTTTTTATGAACCACCTATTAAGATATTGGAGATCATAAATTATGTTCTAATTGTTTGAATAGACCTTCTATGTTAAGATATAGGGGCACCTTCATAGACACCTTCCTATGGAGACAACTTAAGCACACTTTAAATAGAACAAATAAAACCTCTTGATTGATGATGAAAAAATATCTAAATTACATGATTTTTTATGCACCCCCTATTAGAGCATAGATATCATAATTAACGGTTCAGACTGATCACATACACCCTCCATGTTGAGATTTAGGGATGCCTACATATGTAACTCCTTGTAGATACCTTAGATACACTAATCCCGCATACATCTCTCTCTCTATATGTGTGTGTGTGTATTGTGTAGGGATTACTATAAATGAGTCCCAAGAAACTTAAGTGCACTGGCGGCAAAAAAAATAGTGATCGTATCATTTTCTAAAGTTTTTTTTGGTTATACGATCTCCACCTCCTTAGCTTCTTAAGCATCAAATTTCATAGATTTTAGAATTTGTCCTTCCAGCAATGAGATACAAAATGTTATATTTATCGAAAACCAATAATTTTCTATCTACTTGATGAAAAGTGAAATCAAAACTAAAACCCAAGAAATTGGATATAAACGAACTCTAGAACGTGGAGATCATCATCTAAGAAAATTGAAAAATAAATAATGGGATAACTATTTTTTGTCGCTTGCTCAAGTAACTTAATTGAGGCGGCGACCCATTTTCATTATTCTCATACATATACATACACACACACATATATATATACATACATATATATATATATATATATATATATATATATATATATATATATACATACATATATACATATATACATATATGGGGTCACTCCTGTAAGAACAGTTCTCAGACTAAGCTTTATGAGAACCCAATAGGGGCCATCTAGATCCAACCATCCATCTCGATATATGCATATTGATTAGCTTATAAACAAAAATTCAAGTCATTTGGATATCTCTTACCATAAATCGAATTATTCCTTTTTTCTATGGCTGAAATTACATATTATTTGAAACATCTTAAATAATATGTTAACGATGTCTAAATATCTAGAATTTTTATTTGTAAGCTAATAAATATATATAATGAGATGATCAGTTTGGATCTATCATGGGAATGACTCATGATAAGGACGTCATGGAGCACAGTTTGACACACACACACACACAAAAAAAAAAAAACACCCACACCCACACACACACACACAAATGATGCAATACAGCTTTTCTCCTCATCCAACCTAGTCCATATGATGATCATGACCTGACCTCAACCTGGAAGCAAATTGTGCCTACGTATACAACTAATGATCCGTTCAGTAAACAAATATCACCCCAGAATCACAACATGCGACTGATGAGGGTGAGAAGGAAAAGTAATTACTTTGAGATTGGTTAAAGAGCCCAGATCAAAGAGGTAATAGGCATTCTTTTATTTCCCTTAACAAGCCTAGAGAAAGGACTTAAATAACCATATAAGAGACGCCATTTCGAGAGTAGGCTTTAGAAAGTTACATCGTCAGCATGTAACTTCTTTTAGACAAAATTGGAACTTCACAACTTTATGAGGGAGCTTAACATATGACCACTTTTCCATTGGGAGTTATTCGTAAAAAATTATTGTGGAAGTTATCTGAAATAACCCTATAGTAGATATGAACTCTAATTTAAACTTTGATACTCGAACTTAAATATGAAACATAAAATTTACAATGTTTTGCTTAACCATATATATGACAATGGTGAGAGTATCTTTCGTGTCAATCTTGGGTTGTAAAAATAACAAAACCAAATGATTTCAGTTATAAATTCTAACTGGTAAAGTATTTCTTGCATTCAAACAAATAATCAAATGACATTTGAACAACAAAGGCCAGATGACCCTTAGAAACTGATGATGTGTGTGGTTTACTCTTACACTCCAAAATGGGCTGCTGGTCCCCAGGTTTTGCAAGTGTAGATCAAGGCACATAACGACGACAATGACTAAGGGAAAAAAGAATTACCATGCCCAAGGAATCCAAAAATGATAATTTGGGAATAACAAGTTGAATAGACATTTAGTTAAAGTAAAAGTTTCAAAAGGTTGCACTGAAAGTACCATTGGCGACAGTTTACAAACATTTAAGGTTAAAGAAAATCATGCTTTGAAATTGGTCAACACTCAGCTTAAAAGGAAACCAATTTCCAATCATCTTTTTTACCCTAGCTAGAACTTGCTAAATAAAGTGTTCCATTTTATGTTGTAACCAGTGTTATGTTACCGTGCTACAATAAACACTTATTACTAACCATAATGTCAGCACTTCTATATTGTGTATCCATTCAAGCAATTGTGAGAAAAGAAAAAGAAATTAAATGAAACTGATAACTGACATTTTTAAATCCTATGTCAGAAGACTCAAAACATGTCCAGATGACAGTTCACTATAAAGAAAATTATAATCAATACACGTCAAGATGCAAAGTAGTCCGAGTCTATAATAATCAAATTGGTCTTCAAACAGCATTTCTTGAGATTTCATTTTAACTACATTTCTAAGAAAGAAGTTCATATGCTATATGTGGGAGTACCAAAGAAGAATAAATTATAGTTGTCACATATTTAGGCAATTTAAGTGTAAAAATTATTAACAATAACTTTTCCATTAATATCTCTTTTATAATAAATCTAAAAAAGTATATACAACACATTAATGCACAAGTGAAGCTCTTCTGGTCAGTTCATAAGTACAATTAATTATGTCCAGTTATAATCACCCTGTTTCAAAATGCACATGTTTCTGAGGCCATTTTTACTGCTTGTCTAGCCTTGTTCGTTGTCTCTTTCAATCTTGTGTAACTGTGTTATTCTCTTTTGGTTAGCTAGAGCATAAAACTTCCTAACGGTATGACATTCAATTTAGATGTCAGCTATAAGCCTCATTTAGTGACCAAACAGAAGAAATTAGGGGTAGTGAAAACAATTTCTAAAAGAGCTCAAATTGTAATAGCAAGCTGAGACATGCTCTCATATAAAAAATATCGATTTGAACCACTGGAAAATTATCCCATTAAAACCAGAATAAAATTCTACTGATCAACCATGACAACATGATGTAAATTTCAAAAGTACTTTTACTAGAGGTGTACTTAGATAGTCCAAGAGTTTCTCAACCAATCCATTCACTTGTCCTAGAGTTCCTTGACCAACCCATTCACTTGGACCCCTTAAGATAAATGCACATGTTTTGTTCCTTTATGCTTCAAAGTATTAAAAGAGAGAATCAACCATTTCACAACATTTCACATATGCTAAAACATTCATTGTATCAACTTATGCTTTGTTCAATCATTGTTAGCACTTAACCAAGAATATGTTTCTCCACAAGTATTATTCTTTCAAAGAACATGTGCATCTGTGAGTTCGCATAAGTTGAGCTGCAAACCTGATACTCAGCTTCCACCGGAATACAGTCCAAAGAATACGGTTGTTGAAGACGAGCTATGATGCGATCCTGAGAAAATAGAAGTTTTTTCAATATGTATAGTAGCAAATATGTTTGCATATTGACATATCTCATTCTGTTGTAAAATGAATCAGATTGACTGAAAAATTAAATCAACTGTTTCATATCAACGAGATAAAAGTTGGAAGTAGAAGGTTGTGCAAACCAATTAATGATTTGCAAGTTGCAACCCTAAAGTTCAAGTAATCAGAAAAGAAAACAGATGGTGAAGGTGCAGCGTTTATGTCAATAATCCATATCTCATTTGCATAAGCTCAAACATGACAATAATCCATAGGCCCTGTTTTGTTGGGGGTTATCCTGACCTTTGACCATTAAACGGTAAAGGTTGATCCGAGGTATCCAGAGGGTTTATTAATCCAACCCCCTATTTGGATCAAGAAAAAAAGAGGGGATAAAAACCAGATATCTCCTCCTTTAACCGTTATCTTCTCATTCGCAGAAACTGTCAATTTTTAAGTATTTGAGATTAAGGAGCTGTTAACCTCCAACCAAAACACAACCATAAGCTTATGCCATATTCACAATAAAAGAAGAGGAAATTTTGGTATGAAATTAGCTGCAGAACATTGAGAATATGTACTGTATGGTATATAGAGATGGAACCGACTGGTATAATATCAATCATTAACAGTCCAACAGTAAAAGTATCATCGCAAACACTGGAATTACCTTGTTCTGAATAACATCTTTCAGTATAGTAGTAATTCTGGCCAAAGACTCACACTTCTTTTCCATTTCACTCACATGGGTTAGATGCGCAATATTCTTGTCATCCTGAAAACATAAAGTGCACATCAACCAAGGAGCTTGATGGAAAAAAGTAAATGATCAGCATAACCCACAGGCAGTAAACAAAATGGTTTAACAGTATGACAGAATTATACACAATTTAAAGGGAAATGTTAGCTAAAGTTGTCTGATTAGATGAAATGCCAGTGCTCAAGGCCATTAAATGAAATGCCAGATGTCTGTTAAACCTCCTAGTTGCACGATACAAACAGCACGGAGCTTGATTGA
>JAYEPQ010000009.1:11332500-11345000 GCA_036321105.1 Dracaena cambodiana
AGGACGAGGACAGATTTTCTTTCCATGATCCGCATGGAGAAAAGATTGAAAAATTGCAAAATCAACTCGAAACTTTGATGCATAAAAAAGAGTTGAAGGAGTCAGGGGTCTCTAGACCATATCCACCAGAATGGGACATGGTGCCCTATCCTCCAAAGTATAAGCCGCTCAAGTTGGAGCCCTATGACGGGAAGGGATCGCCCAGTCAGCACATCTACTACTTCTTGTCCCAAGCTGGACATTTGGTGGGAAATGACTCCGTTATGACCAAGATTTTCGCAAGTACTTTGCGAGGGCCTGCCTTTACTTGGTTCATGAAGTTGCCCCCAGGTACCATTAATACCTGGTTAGATGTAGAGAAATTATTTCTCTCACGTTTCTTTGAGGATGATACCGAGATTACGGTTCATTCCCTCCTTGTAACCAGACAAGGAGAACAAGAAACGGTCAAAGATTTCATAGAAAGGTTCCGGGAGAAGTCCGTGCATTGCAAATATGGAATGATCCAGGAAACTCTTGTCGAAACTTGTCGACACAACTTTAAGACCAATGTGCTCCTCAAAATGGGGCCGTAGAGTCTAAGACGTGGAGGGACCTTCTCAAACAAGGAGAGCAAGCTGAAAACTTGATTCGCCGAGTTGAGAGTCCCGTGGGACAAGAAGTGCTGGGGGTAGTAAGTCATATACCCAAAACAACAGCAATAAGAATAAAGGGAAAGCAGCGATGTCGTCATAAGCTGCTCCTCAGAAAATCAGTCCTCCGCCAGAGCCGAAGCCTCAAGGTCAGCGAGGATTAAGGCAAAGTAGACCACAACAAGAAAGAAATTATACTTTCAAGGCGGAACAGACGCCCATCCTCTTTCACTTGCTCTAAAGGAAGGGAATACTAAAACTTCCAGAGAATAAGAAGCCAGAAGACGCTGGCAAGACTAAAGATCCTAACTACTGTCTTTATCATCGGAATATAGGGCATCCTACTAGGGATTGTTTCCCCTTAAGAACAGAATCCAAGCACTAATAGAAGCTGGAGTTCTGACGCTTAAGGAAGAGCAGAAGAAGGTCACTGCTAATATGACAACCATAGTGGTTGGGGCCCACGAGTTCCCCGCAGGAGTGACCCCAATCCCAAAGGGTAAGATGTCACAAAAAACCTTGATCCTCATAACAAAGCCCAAGAAGGACTTGTACCTGTGACAACCCAAAAGGGAGAAGTCATGTGGGTTCATCCCGATTTGATAGAGGATGAGCAATGGACTACTACAGGGAGTCAAAAGAAGAAGCGGGCTGTTAATGTCATTTCTGCAGACATAAAAGAAGAATATATAGCTTCGAGAGCCTTCACAAGTTCTGAAGAAGAGCCCGAAACTATGGCCACTCATCAAGATAGGGCAGGCCCTTCCAGTACCCGATCCGGGAAGACATATCTTAAGGACTACACTAGAGTAGATCCGAAAGATATCTATGCGGAGCATGCGAAACCCTCAAACCAGAAAGGGCTTCGTTCAAAAGAAACCTGTCAGAGATGAAGGAGATAAAGAGCCCACCTTCAAGTTTGATATAATCACTCAGCTGGCGAACATTCTAGCACGAGTGACGCTTTATGAATTGTTGAAATTGTCAAAATCAACACGTGAAGCGTTAAGAGAGGTTTTGGCAGACTCTGAGTCATTCTTAGCTCAGATAGTCGAGCCGGCCAATGAAGGACAGGACTCTTGCCCCCACTGTCATCAAGTGAGGAGGCAGGTCCCACAGATTATCTTTTCTCCAGAAGACATGCAGGTGAGGAATATAGAGCACAACAGGCCTTTATATTTCACCGGATATGTCGGATCCACAAAGGTGAACCGAATTTAGATTGATCCGGGTTCTGCATTAAGTATCGTACCCAGAAAGTTGATGCAGCTGTTAGGGATTTCCCTCCATCGTCTGACGCCAACCAACACAACGATATACGGGTTCAACGCCAACAATAGCCGGCCCCTCGGAAAAATCCGACTCCGATGTCAAATCGGGGATTTGAGGACGGAGGCTACATGCTACGTCATTGATGCAGATAGCTCATACAACATTTTGTTGGGACGGCCGTGGATCCACGCTCACATGATAGTTCCGTCAACCCTCCACCAATGTATGAAATATTGCGATGAGGAAGGAGAGGTACGGACACTAATTGCTGACAGGCAACCTTTTAAAGGACTGGAGAATTACTTCATAGATGCTGCACTCTATAAACCAGCCCATGAAGCCTCCAATGACGATCCTGAAGAACTTCCAAAGCCCGATGATAGTGGCAATGAAGCCGATACCGAAAATGAGCTTCCTGGAGAAGATGACGAGGGTGATTATGAAATCAACCCTCACCTAGATTTTAGTTTAGGCCTGAATAATATAATGGATGTAATAGAAAGTGAGTGGGTTATTAATGAAGACATAAAGTTAGTCTACGGGCATGCTGTAGCTACTGAGTCTGAACCCTCTTGTACTTCCACTGAAGTGGATGGCCTATCCGAACTTGAAGTTCTGGCGGCATATCATTTGCCACTTAGGTCATCCCTCCTCTCTCAGTCTAAAATAGCTGAGGACAAAGGTCACTACTTTGAAGTGCCTCCTCGGAGAGGATCCGAAAGGCCGATTATGTTCTGCAAGGTAATTACATCACCCCGGCGAAAGCAAAGCAGCGAAAGTGATGAACAAACATCACCCCAATTTCATCTGTACGAACAAAAATTCCGGCAGATGATGGAGAAGATGGGTTATAATTTTACCCAGAAACCGGGACTGAACTTCGAAAAAGGGCGACGGAACCTTATACCCTCGTTCAGACCAAGAGGAAAGAGCCATGATTATTATCAGAAGACTCGTAGGGGGTTGGGCTATGTATCTACTCCACCCTCATCACCACTAAAGGATGAAGAGAGATCTTCGGCCGAGCAAGATACATCTTCACCTGATCATGATTCGGATATAAGCACCGACGCCTGGTTTCAATCCTTGACAGCCAATATGGTTTCGGCCGCCCTAGAGAGCGACGAGGAACCAATTAATGTTCAAGATGATTCCTGGGCTAAGCATATGGACACTCTCTGGGATGTCTGCTTTGAACAACATGATCCGCCCACCGAAGATAAATTGATACAAGTCAACATGGGAACGGATGAAAATCCTAAGCCCATCTTCATAAGCGACACACTAACTCCATTGGAAAAAGAGGAGCTTATATCTCTTATCAAAGAGTATATAGACGTTTTTGCTTGGGATTATGAAGACATGTCCGGTCTTGACGCTCAAATTGCCACACACCGGTTAAATGTAAAAGAAGATGCCAAACCTGTTAAACAATAACAGAGGCGTTTTCGGCCGGAATTGAAAGAGGCAATAGTTGCTGAGGTCAACAAACTTATAAAGTCCTGATTCATTCGCGAAGAACAACATCCTGATTGGGTGGCCAATATAGTGCCAGTTCGTAAAAAGAACGGTAAAATCCGGATTTGTATCGATTTTCGGGATCTCAACGCTGCTTGTCCTAAGAATGAGTTTTCGCTTCCCATCACCGACGTGATGATAGACAATACCTGTAGTTATGAGAGGATGCCCTTTATGGATGGCTTCTCAGGATATAACCAAATTAAGATGCACCCAGATGATGAAAAGCATACAGCTTTCAGAACGCCGCTGGGAGTATACTGCTACACAGTGATGCCATTTGGGCTAAAGAATGCCGGTGCCACTTATGAACGTGTGATGAGCACTATATTCAAAGAACACCTACGCAAGATAGTAGAGTGTTACGTGGACGACTTGGCGGTCAAAAGCAAGAATAAAGGAGATCACCTTCAGGACTTGAGGACGGTCTTTGATCTCATGAGGAAACATCATTTGAAGATGAATCCCACTAAGTCATTCATGGGGGTGTCGAGTTGGAAGTTCCTTGGATTTATAATAACTTCAAAAGGAATTTTCCTCGACCCTGAAAAGGTAAAAGCAATCAGCGAGATGCCGCCTCCCCGCAATCTTAAAGAGTTGAGGGGGTTATAAGGAAAACTCGTTTATATTCGACGCTTCATTTCCAACCTATCCGGATGTTGCCAGCCATTTTCTCGACTTATGAAGAAGGGGGTTTCTTTTATATGGGATGAGGCATGTCAACGGGCTTTTGATGACCTTAAAGAACACCTCACCAAACCTCCCGTTCTTATGGCGCCGGTCCCTGGACAGCCTTTCCTTATATATGTAAGGGCCATGGATAACGCCTTAGGAGCATTACTTGCTCAATATAATGAGCACGGCCATGAACATGCCCTCTATTATCTAAGCAGGACAATGATTGGGGCCGACACCCCGATTGAAAAGGAATGTTTAGCCCTAGTGTTTGCTATTCAGAAAATGCGACACTATCTTTCTGGGCAGACAATTCATGTCATATCCCGGGTTAATCCCCTGAAAATTCTGATGACAAAACCGGGATCCTTAAATGGCCGGTTGGCGAAATGGGCATTATTGCTGTCGCCATATGATATACATTTCGTCCCTCAAAAAGCCACGAAGGGACAGGCAATTGCTGATTTTCTTGCAGACCACCCGATTGGGTCTAATACTAAACAGACGTCAGAGGCCAACACGGTCAGTAAGGAACAACCTTGGCAAATGTTCTTTGATGGTGCTGCCAGACGATCTGCTGCTGGAGTGGGGGTTGTGCTTATCTCCCCATACATGTACTTCCTAACGATTACTCATTAACAGAACCGTGCACAAATAATGTCGCGGAATATAACGCGCTCATTATCGGCCTGAAGATGACTCTGCAACTGGGGGTGAACTACCTAGAGGCATATGGAGAACTCTAAACTCGTCGTCAATCAAATGACGGGTGAGTATGAGGTCAGACATGAAGCCCTCATCCCCTACTATCAGCTAGCCATTGAACTAGCTAGCTATTTTGAGCAATTCTATATTTCTCATATATCTCGAAATGAGAATGTGTATGCCGACGCTCTTGCCTCGTTAGCAGCAACATTGGCGATCCCGCCAGGAGAGGCTAAAAGCATCACCATTGGAAGCAGAGAGCTCCTCCACCCAGATATGGTTTTCCAAACCAAAGAAGTGTGCCAGACAGGCTTAACTTTGAAACCCCGTGATTGGCGATTTCCATTTGTGGATTATGCTTTACACGGGATACTACCAGAAGATCCAAAGGAAGCCACCTCGATAAAGAGGAAGGCCCAAAGATTTTATTATGACCATAAACTTCAGACTTTATATAGAAAGTCGAGAGAAGGTCTGCTGCTACGCTGTATATCAAAAGCAGAAGCAGAAGAAGTGCTGAGAGAAACACACGATGGAGTATGTGGAGCTCATTAGCCCGGTCCAAAACTCGGAAACCGTATAAGAAGGCTGGGATACTACTGGCCGAACATGATCTCGGAAGCAATGACATACGCTAAACGATGCCATGCATGCCAGATACATGCTAATTTTATTCATTAACCCCAAGAATACTTGCACAATACCGTTGCAAGTTGGCCATTTGAGGCATGGAGAATGGATATTGTGGTGGCCTATAACTCCCCCGTCATCCAGAGGACATCGGTTTATTATTACAATAACCGATTATTTTTCAAAGTGGGCCGAAGCTGTGCCCATGAAAGAGGTGAAGACGGCAGATGTAATCAAGTTCGTCAAGCATCACGTCATTTACCGCTTCGGTACACCCCGACGGATTATTCATGACAATGGTCCGCAATTCATCAGTCAGGGATTCTTCAGATTCTGCAATAAGTTCAGAATCAAAGACATTGTTTCAACGCCATATAACCCTACAGCTAATGGGTTGGCCGAAGCCTTCAACAAGACGATTATTAAACTCCTTCGGAAGTTCGTCTCTTCTAATAAACGAGATTGGGATGAGAAGCTAGGAGAATGCCTGTGGGCTTATCGCACCACTGTTCGCACCCCTACAAAAACTACTCCATTCTCTTTGGTCTATGGAAGCGAGGCCGTCTTGCCTCTCGAAGTCCAGATTCTTTCATTAAGAGTGGCTTTAGCCACAAAGATGACGACAGAAGAGCGCCATCAGCAAAGATTGCAAGAATTAGAGGTGTTGAATGAAAAGCGTCTCAGGGCTCAACAACAAATTGAGTTGTATCAGGCCCGAATTTCTCAAACGTTCAATAAGAACGTTAAACCAAGGACCTTTAAATAAGGAGACTTGGTTCTGGCTGTTAAAAGGCCAATGGTACTGACTCACAAGACCAAGGGTAAATTTGAACCCAAGTGGGAAAGACCGTTCATTGTGGAGACACTCTACTCCAGTGGAGCTTATCGCTTGATGAATCAAAACGGCGATAGGATGATGATGCCGATCAATGGCAAATTTCTGAAGAAATACTACGCTTGATATCCCTGGAAGCATAACCCTCCAGTTTATCCAAGTTACGCAGATGAGCACTTGGACTTCTTCTATTCTGGTGATTTTAACCCAGTAAGCCTGGTGTGTTTGGTTCTCAAGTTTGAACCACCATCAGTCTTTTCTTAGGCATGCGCAGTTTAGTGCCTCTGACCTAAACCTGGTGAGTTTGGTTCTCAAGTTTGAACCACCATCAGTCTTTTCTTAGGCATGCGCAGTTTAGCGCCTCTAACCTAAACCTGGTGAGTTTGGTTCTCAAGTTTGAATCGCCATCAGTTTTTTCTTAGGCATGCGCAGTTTAGCGCCTCTGACCTAAACCTGGTGAGTTTGGTTCTCAAGTTTGAACCACCATCAGTCTTTTTCTTAGGCATGCGCAGTTTGGCGCCTCTGACCTAAACCTGGTGTGTTTGGTGTGCCCAGTTTAAGTTACGCGAGAGAGCCTTGAACCGCCTCCAGTTTGGTTCTCAAGTTTGAACCACCATCAGTCTTTTCTTGGGCATGCGCAGTTTGGCGCCTCTGACCCAAACCTGGTGTGCTTAGTTCTCAAGTTTGAACAGCCTCTAGTCTTTCTTTTAGGCATGCGCAGTTTGGCGCCTCTGATCCAAACCTGGTGTGCTTAGTTCTCAAGTTTGAACAGCCTCCAATCTTTCTTTTAAGCATGTGCAATTAAGCGCCTCTGACTTAAAAGGTATAAAAATACCCGGCGCCAACTAGGCAATGGGAAGAGAACCAGTTTCTCGCCAACCCCTTCATACTGGGGGTAAAAAGTAAAGGGAAGAGGAAAAGTTTGGCATTTAAGCCCAAACGAAATTCTCGACAACTCACCATGTTGAGGGGAATAACATGGCTAGCCCAACTCAAACGGTAGTTGGTAAAAACTAATCAAATCCGTTGATAACTGGGGGTTTGCTAAAAATCCCATAAACCCTGTCATGTTAAAATTCTTACCTCTGACAGTATGATTTGAAAAATTGCGCATAAAACGATACCGAGATAAATCGTTTTGACGACAGGTTATTTGTTGGGCAAGCAAATCTGTTTTGAAGCCGGCAAATAAAAGAGTCAAAAGAATCATCTTTATTAAAAATGTGAAGATGCAAAAAGAATTTCAAAGAACCATCGAAGGTTATCTCTCTCCTGTTTACGGAGTTCTTATTACAAGAAAAATAAAAGCGTAAAGAGAGGAAACTATTGATCTCCCAGGAGCTTCAATTTATTTATCGTCTCATCCAAATTTCGACAATGAGATAACTCCACGGTATGTTGAGCCTGTCTACGCAACTCATCGTCATTTATTGCAAGTTGCTGCTGACGAGACTCTTCAATGGCACGATTCCTGTTCGTCTCCTCCTGCTTGACATGTTCCTGTTGGAGAAGCAACATCTCCCGCTTCTTGACAGACTCTCCTAATCGGAGTTCATTTTCTATCAAGATGGCCCGAGCTCTGGCAATCGTCTCCTGGGCTCTAGAGATGGCAGCCTGACTCTCCCCAATCTCAGAGTCCACCCTCCTCAGATCTCCGAGAATGGATTCCCGGCTGGCTTCGAGCTCTGTCAGCTCCTGAGACCATCTCTCTTCCTGCTGCCTTAAAGCATTTCTACGCGATGTTGATTCCGCCCGAAGCCGCGCCAGTTCTATTTCAGTGATCGCCTCCACATCCGCCTGGTGGAGAGTGTGTAGAGTGGTTACCTGCTCTTCTAAGACTGCAAGGCGAGCTCGATAAGAAGCTGCTCGATCTCGTCCCCCAACTTCTTCAATATTTTTCAGATAGCGAGATAACAGTGGACGTGCGAAATTGAAGAAATCGTGGCCTGTCAGAACCATCTCGATACATCTCCTTAGCAAACTCATAAAATCAATGACACTGAGGTTGAAAAGCTCTTCAAGAGGACTTGCAGTGTCAGCAGGCAACACAGGCAATGCCGAGAAAGATGTCACGGGCAGGGGAGCAGTGGCTACCGGAATCGAAGAAGAAGCCCGTCCCTGTACCAAGTTCAGAATGTGGGGAACCAGTAAAGCCAATGCAGATCTGGAAAAACTGGGAACCTGAAGGGAAGCGGCGCTAGTACAGATCACCTGGGCAGTGCCACCTACATGAGAAGATGAGGGAGTATTTCCATCAGAAGCTCCCCCACTTGCGGAAGTGGCTTCAAACGAGAACTTCAAATTATCCTCCTCCCCTGCTGGAAAACTTGGAGCCGCAGGAGTTGCAGGTGTCTCAGCAGCCACGATAATAGATGATGTTAAAATCGCTGACTGAGAAACGGAAGGAACACCAACTACCGTTGGAAAAGTCTCCCCGGAGCAAGCTGGTGGTGTTGGAGACGGCATACTTGGAGACGGTGTGGCCTCTCTTGCTGCAGCTGCAATAATAACTTCTGTTCTTTCATCACTCCCTAATTCATCAATGGGAGGAATTGATGAGGAAATTGGACATGTGGTCGGCGTGAAATAGTCATCGTCAAATTTATTTGCCGAACCACCCACTGAGCCAGTAGCTCCCGAATGGTCCACCCTGTCATCAGACTCCCCATGAGTAGTAGAATGCCTCGGCGAGAGGAGTTGACCACCTATATCTCAGAAAACAAGAAAAGTGATGTTACAGTAAACTAATAGCGGGCAAAAGATAAAATGCTAAAAGCCATACCAGGCGATACAAGTCCAGTTGTCGGACTTGAAGAGGGAGCCATTGTCGTTTCCAACAATGTACCCGTCTCGCTACCCATTGGTTGCGCCACAGGTTCTGCAACAGGCTCTATGGCCGAAGGAGCCGAAACCTCAACGACACTTGAAGCTTTAGCAAGTTCATCCTCCCTTGCTGAAACTGGGGGTAGAGCTGAAGCCAACAAGTCTGAAGCAAGTTTGACAGTCACTTCTTGGGGGGCTATCAAAGTCTCCTGCGCCAACTTTTGCTTCTTACCGGGCCTTTTCTTTAAGGTACCGCGGCGTTTGAGAGTTGGACTCCAGGGACGAATGGCGACAGGCTGGGGAGCTCCTCCAGCACCAGTATTGTCATCGTCATCACCGGTGTCATCGTCGTCAGACTCGCTGGCGTCTGAAGGCTCAGCCGCGGTGCCAAGGAATTCTTCCATCCCTTTTATTCTCACCCTCGAAGCACCTTGGCGGCTAATGTAGAGAGCTTGAATCTCTTTGCAGCAACTGCGATTAAGAGAGAAGCCAGGAACATCAGTATTTGCACTGCTGAACCAGTTGCAAAAGCAGAGTGTTGTGGCCAATTCTGGCGTTTTCTGGGGAAGGGAGAATTCAGTTTCAGTTCCACCAGTTGTAAAGTGAAACCATCCGCGGGCTCCCTCATACAAATTTCCCTCATAGGCAAGATTTTTATTTGGATTACCCACATAAAGTTGGGAATATCCAAACTGGCGAGCAAAGCGACTTGGAGTGTACGGCTCAATCAGACACCTGACATCTCGCCGATATACCAAGTGCCCAGGTCGGATGTTGAGGAGCCACCAGAATGCTCCCGCAGATAGAGCAGTCAAATTATCTGCTCCTGCAGTATCCTTCAGTCTCAATCCATATCCTCCGCCGGGAAAGTCAGGAAAACACCGAAAAATCTCGTAATTCTGAAAGCTACGAAGAGTCTTCCGAATTTGAGACATATAATTCTGCTTCCATGAAGAGCGTTCATACAGCTCTACAAAGAAGCACTTTTCGCCCGAACGACGCTCTGGTGCACTCATCAAAGAATGACAGTGCAGGATGAGCCACGCCAATAAATAGGTGTAGGGCAGCTCCACCCTAGGGTTCGAAGTTTTCGGCTGGGCAGTCTCCTTCGATTTGCCCTTTCCTTTCCCCTTGACTTATCAGTGGGGAGGAAATCATGATAGAGTGTCCGCAATCCATGTTGCAGATTGCACACCATAGCAGGAAGGAGTCCAAGGGGTCGGCCATATGCAAGGAGAACCGCTGGATATACCACGGTCATTGCAATTGCTTCTTTGGGCAATGACGGCACGACGCATCTCTTCAGCCACAGCATTACAAACCCTGCAATGAGACCTCTGTTGGAAACCGGAAACTGGGCTTGATAGTGATAGCTCTTGAATGAAGTACCGGGACCGTATCCGTTCTCATTGGAGTCTGTGGTATAATACAGACAGTAATGGCCCCTGGCTACACGTTGGTCAATCTCTGGGATGGGGACAGGAGAATGACCATGGATAGTGGCCGAGCTATCCTTAGAGTTTAAATTGGCAAAGAGATACTCGGCGCATTTCTTATGGCCGATGCCATGATTACGCACACCTGTCAGGTCAGCGCAAATATGATAATGGCACATCATCTCCCAGTATGTGGCATAGATGCGCTCATCCTTCACCATCAATAGGTTTAACTCCTCGGTGCAAGGGATGTATTCTTCATAGGGGATTCACCCATGGAAAGCCCGGAAATCTCGATGGAGAGCGAACCCTAACTCACCCACTGGTGTAAAGAGAGTGCAAGTCTCAGGGTTGTACATCTCCAGGAGGCAGTAGAAGTGATAAGCACTCTGGGGGAACCCGAACTGAACGTTCCTGATGGCTTTATATAAGCCAATATCCTTTAAGATGGGCTCGTGGGAATCCAGCATGTACTGAACGAGGCGGGCCCACCACATATTGTTAGAGAAGTAGACCCAGGCAGGCATTCTGAAATCACTAGCCGGGTATTGACCATCTCTTGCCAAGAACTCGGTCAAGAAAGTTCGGGCACGAGAGGGAACTTCTCCTACTGGAAGCTCTTTGCCAAATCGGCCTGGAAGCAAACCAGTAATGCATCTGGGGGCACTATCCTGATAGGGGCTTTGTGCACCAAATTTGCCTGTTGGGATGCCGTCTTGCTCCTGAGTCAAGCCCCGCTTTAATTCTCGAGGCATCGCCAGCCTCTGAAGATAAACCATAGGATAGCCACGACTCATTCTGGGCAGAAACATTAAAGCTTCGCCCGAGTTATAGAGCCACTCACACTCCTCTTCAAAGAGAATCTCATCTGATTGATCCATTTGGTCTCCGAAGAGGAATGCGGGTTTCTCCATTGCCTTTCTGTTCATATCTTCGAAAGCCGCATCAGTTATGATCTCTCTCGCAGTGGTAGGGTGATACTTGATCAACTTCTCCTTGCGATCCTTCGGGTCTGGCTTGTACGAGGGCAGGATGGTAGTGAAACGGAATTGGCCTGAAGGATCAGAGCCTCCAGCGAAGCCAAAGTAGTTCCTGTGAGCAAAGGGCTCCATCGAATACCCTACTGCACAAAGAAACACCAGAGTTAGAGAAGTTTCTCTAAGGTAGAAAATTTCTCTAAGTATGGACGCGCGAAACTAAAAATTAGAACGCGCGAAGCTAAAAATAGCGCCGCGCGAAGCTAAAGATTAGACCATGCAGAAGTTAAAATAGCCTCGCGTTTCTACGCGATTGCTGCTTAAAATAGCCTCGCGTTTCTACGCGACTGCTACTTAAAATAGCCTCGCGCCTCAGCGCGATTGCTATTCCGAATAGCCCCGAACTTCAAAACGCGAGGATGACCCGATAACTTCGCGTGAGGAGAAAGCCAGAGGCTTTTCTTCTTCTCCAAGCCTTACGGCCGGAGTACGACGATCTCGCCAATGAAAGAGATGATTAACCGGTTAAAATCAAACCAAATCACTCAAAAATGTTCTAAAGAGTCTCGAGAGAGAAATCCTTACCCCCAATGGGCGAAATGCGGGCCGGCGCGTCGCCGCCATGGCCGCTGCCACCACTGCTCGCGCCAACCGCCGATGACGGAGCCGCATGGGAAGTTGCACGAGTCTTGGGCGCCATTTCTCAGAAAAATCGAGGAGAATCAACGGGAAATTGGGAGAAAATCGGTCGGAGAATGCTCGGGTCGCTTGAGCTCTGATTGTCTGAATCTCTAGGGTTTCTGGAAAATTCTCGAGTGAAGTGAGAAGAAAAGGAATAGAGATTTCATTTAAATGAGGGAAACCGCCTCTTGGAATTCGGTGCGGATTTCGGAGAAAATGACTGGTCAGTTACTCTCCAAAATGCGGAGCTATTAGCCTCACGTGATAAAGAAAAAGGTGAAGATATTAACTCCACGCTACTCTGCGCAACTCCGCG